>JAVTVY010002157.1:0-35298 GCA_036873755.1 Hanleya hanleyi
ACATGCAACTGTGATGTTATGGTGAATGGTTTAATAACTTCATTCTCCCCTCAGGATTAATACCATCATTATTTGTATTAACATGTATTTAACGCTGTACCTGTGTGAATTTATGATAACCTTTGACGGGTCCTCTGGGGAAAATATCACAGAACAGGCCTGGAGGGGGGAGCTGATACAAGTCATATATTAGGTCTATATGTCTGCCTCTCCTTTCCCCTAGTCCCACCCGAGCCAAAGAGTTCAAAATTTACACCTGTCCTGGACATGTAGTTTTTGCAAAAATGTATGCAAGAAGTATGGCCTTCAGCAACATGCATTCCCATTGGAATATTTTATTCGACCCTCCTCCTATTCCCTGGATACCTAGATTAGAAGATTATCATTTATGACATCAAAATTTCTTTATTCAGGTTCCCTTCAGAAGAGATTGAATTTGACTGATTGCTACCTGTCATTGAGAAAAGTGAACTTTGGGTAAATATCACGACACACCGGTTCTCGTAAAATCAGCGAAGTTAAGCGACTTTGAGCCCGGTCAAGAATTGGATGGGTGACCTCGTGCTGTACTGCTGGGCTGAAATAGTGTCCAGGGTAATAGGAACTGAGGGTGATAATAGTTGCTACGCTAATGACGCACCAGCGGTGACATCTGGGAAAGTTAATTGTACCCACTGTCAATTAGACACTGCTATATAAATTCTCTCACGGTAGCACATAGGGCCACCAAGTCATCTCTCGAGTAAAAACTTAAATCATATCAAAGTATCCTGTGAAGTTAGTCACACTGCCATGTGTATTATACCCCTCCCCTTATTTAGCACTGGTATTTTTGTTCAATGATTGTATTATACTACAATCATAAGTGCTCTCATCAGTTGATAGGCCACTCCAACATTTTCTGTACTCTTTTTCTATGAATGTGCTTATCATACTGCTTTGTTTCTGGAGTTGGGAGGGGGGGGGGGGGGTTGCATATCAGTGCACAGAGCCATTAGATTTCGTTAAGCCATCGAACTATGGGTTGTGAATCTGTCCTATTATATTACCATGATTACCCAATTTCCCACGAGGCTACCATAGATTCTTAATTCTGCACAGCTTGTGTTTATAATGTGCCACTGATCTCCTTTCCAGACATGCTAGACAGAGATTAAAAAAAACAGCTTTGCGAAAAGGAAGTTCCCACCCACTATACCAGCTTGACCAGAGGGACAAAACGGGGACAGGAAATTCTCGGTTGAGATTTGATTTGAACTGGGTTCGTACAAAACGGCTTTCTCCTTCACAATCGCCACTGCCAAAGATGTTTGGAGATGGACATGATGGAAATCAAACATCTTGTCAACACAGTAAGTATGGCTACTAATTTCTTCATTCCATGTGTTTTCGACCTTTTCAATCAAAGTTTGCAGCTTGATTATGCTACTACTGGTATTCTGTCATGAGAAGACTAGAATTTTACTCAAATTTGAGGGTAACTGCAAGGGCAGTGGCTGATACGGCTCTCTAATTCGAGTATCAGAAAAGACCCGCTGCCTTGTGATAAATAGGTTGAATTTCTATAATACATGTATGTATCATATACCGGTGAATTGGCTTTTAACAGCTAGAAAATGCCAGGTACAGTACAGAAGATATTTTGAAAATTTATGCTTCAAAACTAGGCAGTGTGACTAACGTCACAGGACCTACGAAGTAGGGTAGGCATCAGGACTCCGACGTGAACTGAACTCTTGGAAATCCCCCACGCCCCGAGTTGAAATCCTGCCAATATGAAGATGGGCACAGCCCAAGTCAGAATCACCAGTGATTTTCATCAAAAATCACCAGAAATTTTCACCAAAAGTAGGTCAGCTCAGAACTTGCTGGTAACAGTCCCCCAAATGCACCTTCATGCCCAAAATAATAGGAATTTTTTCGAAAGCAAACATTTATATGGTGCATAATGCTACAAATTGAATTTAACAGAGATTTAGGTCTGGAAATACTCCAGCGTAAATTCAGGTCATTATTAACTTATCTTCATTTTGTGACATACCAAAGCTCATTTGCATAAAATCTCTCAATCATTTTATACTAAATTCTGACATGAACCTTACAACAGTTTGGAGTAATACTCTAGGTTTTGGGTTTTTCTTCTCTTAATATCTCCTAACAATAACTCTAGTAGATTGATGGGTTCCCCTTTAATTTGAAGTAATTGTGGGTTGGAATATGTAGAGCTCCCAAAGTGAACTTTTGCAAAGAATTTTTTTATTGGATCTTTCAGGTACCAGAGACAACCATCCGTACACTGAGAATGGGAAAATCGAGAAACAGCCAAATATTCTACAAGGAAAACTTTTCCTACAGCAGTGCTATGTCAAATTTCCGGTGGTTGTTGGAATTTCAAGATCAAATAACATTGGTAATTTTTTCATCTTCCACAGTTTCCAAGAACATTTACCTCTGAATATTTGGACTGATACAAGTTAAAAAAAGAACTCCTTATTACCTCATTACTTGTGATATGTTCGTTGACTCCAATGGAGGATGAGGATCCAAAGCATACAAAGATGACCTGCTATGGGATGAGCATGTGCTAACCATATGGATGTTTCATTCAAAAACTTGATTTCAGTCAGTTTAACCTTCTAAAAATCCAGTGGTATTTCATTGTCTACATGTCACAGTAAGTCAAGCTCTTTGCTGTACAAATGTTCTTTCAGTCATCATGTACATCTTAAATTCAAAATAATGGCAGTATGATAAATTATTAAAGTGATCGTAAACCCTCAAGTATAGTTTCCATCAAATGAAAGACCATTGCAAACTGTGTCAGAAAATATTTATTGTAATTTTTTACGATTTTATTACGCCCCCTCCCCCTCGCTGTGGTAGACTTTATCTTATTTACTGTACTTAGAATCATTGAATTTCAATTACATCTACAGTGCATCACTATTGGATCTCTAAGTATACACCTCCGTCCAAGTATAATGGTTTTAACTCTTGGAAATGCTCTTCTGTGTACATTTGTACACGGATTCTCATTGTATTTCAGAATGTTATATTGAGAGTTAAATTTAATTGTGCAACGAGTGATCTATATACCATACTAATGGAACGCAACTAAACAATGTTGTGTTGAGAGTTGAATTTAATTGTAGAAGGAGGAACTATCTTCTGTGAGAGAGAGAATTAGGTTTAACGTTGCGTTCAGCAATATTTCAGCTATATAGTGCGACGGAATTGAACAGGATGCAAGCTGTTTTGTTGAAGTGATTTAGTTAATTAATGGACTGTAATTATTGAATTGTCAGAGTTTGATACATGTATAATTTGTATTTCAAAGTGTTATATTGAGAGTTAAATTGAATTGTGGAACGAGTGGTCTACGCATCATAAAAATGGGACACAACTGATAAATGTTGTTTAATTGTGGAAGGAGGAATTATCTTCTGTTTAAGGACCTGACAAAGTCACAATGCTTAATATATCACTATAACGGAATTGACTTTAACATGATCCAAGCTGTTTTATTGAGAATAATTGATTATGGTGATGTAGTTAATGAATGGACGGATCATAGTTTGCTGTACACGCAGATTTGTACTACAAAATGTTATATTGAGAGTTGAATTTGTATTTCAAAATGTTCTAGAGAGTTGAATTTAATTGTCTATACACATCATAAAAATGGAACACAAGGCATTCATGAACATTCAGTCATTGGATAATTAAAGTGAATTGAAGTTTTAATGGTATCCACGAGTGATCTTTTATATATCAATGTGATGAGATCTTCAAATTGCTCTAAATGTAAGTGATGGTAGCTGTAGATCTGATCCAGTCATACTGTTTTAGCCAATGTTCGGGGCAAGTGGTACGTGTCTGCTATTGCAGTGCCACAACTTATGCATATGTGGTCGGCTTCAGCCGCTCACAAGATGCCGAACACTGAAATTAGTACAATTGTCAGATCTGCATCAGCAGAAATATCTAGAGATTTTGAAGATCTGATTTTAATCATGCACGGATTTTGATGCTCATTACTGAAGGCAGTATGGCTACAAATTTCCACCAAACTCGCCACGCATCTCGGGTGATCTTGTCGTATCTCTGGTTAGATTGGTGATTTTCACTCATCTGGATTCTTGTACATATTTGAATGATCAGGAAGAATGTGAAAAATATTTAACCTATTCCCCTCGCTCAACCAGGTGTGATGTCTTTTCTTCTATTCTGCATAATCTTCAACCAAGAAGGTGGTGGAAAGGTAGGTGGAAATTCCCACCATAAAAGGTGGTCCAAAATTTCCACCCTCAAAGGTGGATATTCCCACCCTTGTTAAAGGGTGTAAATTACCACCCTATCGAGTGGTGGAAATTTCCACCTTGCCCATAGGGTGGTAATTTACACCCTTTATCAAGGGTGGGAATTTCCACCCCTTGGGTAGGGTGGTAATTCCCACCCTATGGGCAAGGTGGAAATTTCCACCCTTGTTAAGGGGTGGAAATATCCACCTTTGAGGGTGGAAATTTTGGACCACCTTTTAAGGTGGAAATTTCCACCTTTTTCAATTACAGTGTAGTCACACTACTCATGTAGAACAATTTCGTTTTAATAGTGTAATATACCACTTCGTGCTGTCGCCTGGTATTTATAGCGAGTAATCCAACAAACTTAATCATCCGGAGATGTTCCTGATTGTCACTCTCAAGGGAAAGCTATCATATCACCATACGGATATAATATCATATTTTCCCGACTGTTAAATTTCCTGTTATCTTCTTTGGTTGATGATACCATAAGCCAAGAATTTTGCAAACCGCCACAATATACATCAATATCCAGCGACTTTATCCTTTGTGAATGAGGAGATTCAAACGGCCTCTTGGCATCCCCTTAAACACCACCAAAGAAATTCTGCGATTCGCGTTTGTAAAACTGAAAATCAGATTGAAGCTGTACGTAGTTCATACTGCAGTCGCACAACCATATCTCAGAGAGGTGTTCGGCAATTGATACTGATACTTTTTGGTTTTACACTGAGAAATTTGTATTGTTGACGCACAAAGAGGTAAGAACATTCTTCTTCATCATACTCGTTTGAAACAGAATTCTCTGTTTCTTTTATGTATATATATGTATTATGTATATCGTCTTTCTTGGCCACACTTATCACACTACGATTATTACCGTAATACAAGATAAAAGTTCAACTATAACACAGTAAAAAAGATTTCTGGGATATTCTTGATATTTTTTTTAAGTTAGAAAAACAATGTATTGATCTCATAACCGAGTAAATCATTATAGATGATAGATCAGGAATATTTGCATGAAAGTGATTGGTTCAAAAAACTCTTCTGTTGCTCTTTTCCTACGAAATAGGCTCTCATTCGCAAATTGTCCGGTAAAGAGTGAGTCAGTCAGTCCATCCGAATCTTTTCTCGAGCAAAATAAGAAGAACCGTTGACATTGAAACCTTGATTTTTGGCATGAACGTGTATTAGGGTACTGTCACCAACAAGTTCTGTGCTGCCCTGCTTTTGATGAAAATTTGACCTATTTACATGTAGGTGACCTGTAAACCTCGAAATTGACAAAAACATGGCCTAATGCCTCCTAAGATAATGGAAATGCGCTTAATTGGGACAATGTCAGTGTGACCTGACCTAATTGGGTCAAGATCAATGTAACCTACTTTCTGACCCAATTTCTAACCTAATTAGGTGACATAGAAACATCGAAATTGACAAAAACATGTCTCAATGCGTCCTACGACCAGGGAAATGGGGGAGGGGGACCTCGGTGGTCGAGTGTCCTAAGGCGCTTCGCTGGTGACCGCTAGCCTCACACCGCTGAACCGGCACGGGTTCGAGCCAAGTTGGTCCATGTGTGAAAGTTTGCCAGTTACTTGCCGAAGGGCGGTGGTTCTCTCCGGGTACTTCGGCTTCCTCCATCAACCAAACTGACTGTCACCATATGAGTGAAACAAGCTCGAGTGTGATATCAAGCCAAATTTCCTCCCACCCTCCAATGGAAATGGTCAGTCTTAGGTCAAGGTACATAATAAAGGTCATGTAATAATAAAGGTTAGCTTCTTTTTTTCAAATTTAACAGAAAATGTTTATTTGTCTTATCGAAGAAAACTTTTCATGGGAGACACACGAGATAAATATTCTAAAATGAGATTCTCAGAGAGAAAATATTCTTAAATTTTCTTAGTTCGCAACTCCTGCTCAAAAATCAAGTTGTCAGGTATTTCTTAGATATTGCGCCGTATATTTTGACAATGCTAACTATCGCAGAAACATATTAATCTATCGTTAGTCAGATTAGGTACAAATACAATTGTGTGTAGAAGTTATAACAGCACATAGTCGATTTCTATTTGTAGTTGAAACACGTATTTGGAATGCAAAAATGTATAGTGGCATAATAGTTTATTATTTTGAGTTTATGTATAATTGTGTAATAATTTTTTATCCTGTAATCATTTAAACGATAATATATTAGACGTTTTCACGCGCATACTCAAAGCAACTTTTGTACAAATAACCTGAACTGTCCACATACCGTACTATATGTCCATGTATGTATTGGTGCATTCAATTTTAGTATTCATTATTTACAATCTAACTACAACCTATTTATACATTTATTCATTAACCTCCAGTCTATGCGTTTAGGACGCAATAAACCGCCAATTATGTAAGTAATATAGTAATTATTACACCCACCCAACCCCACAAACTAGACACATCAAGAGTAACTTCAACCGTTACCCCCTCCCCCTCCCCAAACACAACATGCACAACACATGTACATTCTAATTATGCGTTGGTCTCTGAGAGTACGTGAAGCTGAAACAAGAGGAAACTATAATGGTGAACGATTTAGATGTGGAGAATGTAGAGTGAAAGAATAACAAGTCGCTTTCTTAGTTGACTATGTCAGTATATATTCCTACTGCTGCAGTTTCGAACGTGAGTTCTTGTCGAGGAATGATGACGGACTAGACGCTTGCAATTACAATGGCATGCATTCAATATTTAAGCATTCTTATGTTTTGCGTTGCTCGACAACGTTTACTGTACACATATCTAACAAGTTTTTCAAAATCATTGCTAGTTTCGAGTATACAACAAAGCGGTATTAAAACACAATGCAAATGGGATATATCCTTATATGTAGGCCTACATGTTGTTGGCAGACATTTGACAATTGACCACGGTAACAATACATATATCAACATGTAATACAAAAGGACTTAATTACAGGAGGTTAAGTACTCAATCAATGATGGTTTATATAATGGTAGTTTTTTTTTCAATATATAACAAAGGCAATCAACAATCAATCGACAGCTGAATTATGAATGACGGACCAGACGTTTGTAATTCTTAAATATACATGTAACATAATGTCAAGAAGTAAACATAAAATGAAGCATATACTATAGTTATGGAGCTAATATATTAGCTCCATTCTTAGGGTCTATGATTTCCGTTTAACGCTGGACATAGGGATTCTATGAATGAAATTTCCTTAACATCCATTAGCGCCTTATTTCCTTCTGGTACTTGACAAAACGGAAAAAAAACTGTGAAGGGCAGATTAAGGTGTGAGAACATTCTCTAATGTGTCTGCTAACAGGCAAGACACAGTACCTGGCATTGTTAATATGTTGTCGGTGAAGAGTCTATCGGTTTTGGAGGTCTGTAGTCTGCCCTATGTATTGTTTATCACAATTTTGGCAGACCAGGGCATAAATAACAATTTTGATTCACATGACATGTTGAATTTAACCTAGAAGTTGGTTCGCCGATTTTCAAATTTGAAACGAGGCCCTTCAATTATATGGACACAAGCTCCATATCGTTTTTTTTTTACATTTTGATACAGTAGCATTACAACTCGCATCTGAAAAGCGAGCCCTAGTTAAAATTTTCTTCAAGTTGGGTGCCTGCCTTTTACTGTTAATGATCCGTGAGTTGGATATGATAGCCTTCATTCGGGGACTTTGATCTAATATACTCAAAGTGTTCATTACAAAGGGAAAAATATTTGTGTTGCTTGGATTGTAGGTTGTAACAAACGGAATAACTTTGATTTAAATTTCACTACATTTCCAATGCTAGCTATCCGTTACTAGATAACAAATATTCCAGAAGAACTTGCACACAGTGTATACATATCTCGCTTAGAAGCATTTGCTATATCCGGTCAAAACAATGGGACAAATTTAATTAATGCCATAGAAATGGTCATATCAGTCTATTTACCAAATACCCCTATTCTAATTGTCTCCAATTCTATGGTAAACAATATATTGGATCGTAACATCTCTGATGCTAAGTTTACAATGTATCTACTTCCTCTTAACCAAAGGTTAGGCTGCATTTAAACGTCAAGCCTTTGATATACCCATCGTGTTCAATGAAAATCCACAGTCACAGCGTAACTGAAATACATTATGCTCTAGAAAATGACTCGGAAATTCATATGCAGGGAAGAATACTTGTGATAAAGTGATAAATGAAAACAATTTATCAATAAAACACCATGATGCCATCATTAGAAACTGTTGACCGCTTCTCTCTTGCAAGAAACAATTTTGTGTTTAATATATTTCATTTCGTGCCTGCTTGGATTACAATGAATGACAATGAATGTTGGATCTGTCGGATATACGTGAACGTTCTGATTGCAACAAATGGAACACTGAAAGCGGTATAGGTGGCATTTTAACGTTTAACCTGACGGAGTTGCCTTTTGGCCAACGTATATTCAGAGAAATGGCACCACTATACAAAACTGTGCGTTGTGATTGTTGTGAAGACCAGACATGTAGACTAGACTAAACCGCGTATGGAATCCGAAAGACTAAAATAAGGTGGTCGCAATTCTTGGAAACAACGGCATCCTGTCACCGAATTTGCTATTGATATCCGAAAAAAGATTCTCATCATTTCTCGGAATTTTCCAACGGAATTTCCTTCAGGCGCAATAATCGGAAAATTTGCATGAGACTTTCATGGCTAAATACTATTTTTTGCCGGTTCTATGATCTTGATGCGTAAACTATTATGGCCATACTCACGATAATAGGCTTTTTGAATGTTCAACGTTGATGAATTCGTACTGAACCTTCAAGCAACATATAGTCTTGCTCCCCTAGGCCCGCCCCCTGTACCCGAGGCCCGCCCTCTGTGCATGTCACTCGACAAATATATGTAGGTTTATTGTTTCGGTAGGAAATTTAAGCCGTACGATGTCGGTTAAAAACGGGTTAGTTTTTCTAGGTTTCTTGCATTTACCAGGTTACCCGATGTTAAGGCGTTTACTCCATCAGACGTCCATGATGCTCATCCATTAACATCAGATGAATTATTTGAGCTGATCTGTCATCACAGTTCCCGGGCTAGCGTATCTAATTCCGCTTAAACCGGTGCTAGGGGAGGTGTGGATACTTCATAGTCTCTGCAATCTCGGCTGAGATACTAAGGTTACGTCCGAGAATCCACCGTATTCTCGGGACTGAATGTTAGGTGTCGACGAACACCTTCCTGTAGAGTCATATGGTTGCTTTTTAGTCACCAAACGTCGTCAATTTTTCCCACCTCTTGCATATCGCTCCAATTGAGTACATTGGCATGCATGTAAACGTCTAACTTAACCTTGGCTGCCTCATGAATGTCGGACAGGGACTGAAGTATGTATTTCACCATGAACATCTATGCCAGAACACTTACACTGTCATCTTTCAATCTCTCTCTAGATTGGAGGGGTTTTGTTGTTTTTTGAAATCTGGAAACTTTGAGTGAAAGTATTTATGTAATTGACTGTGTTGATCTTTTCACACGGAATTATTATAAGAAAACATGATAATTCCATCGGGCAACCCCGACAAGAAATGTGAAAATAAAGACACATCGCTTTTTTAACAAAAGGCATATATGATCAATATGTTATAAGAGTTTGGAACTGTTGGCTCATTCCTATAAAGGGGTGTAATTTCATGGAAATCATTATAGCGCATTAAACTCACGTCTATTCTGCTAGAGGGAGGGAGACTCGGGACCCTCAAAACAAACCACGAACACGGAAAATTATTCTGCTAAATGGGGTGGGGGGGGGGGGGGGATTCGCAACCTTCAAAACAAAACACGAACACGGAAAATTAGGATGAATGTTTACTTTGATAATTCATTAGCGAAAATGCCTCTTGGAGTATGGATTTTGAAATGTCTGCTTGCATGACTCCGTTGCGATCAATCAGTCATATTTCGTTACTTAGTATTCTGAATCTTCACAATGGTAACAAATCAATATTAATGTTCGTCAACATGTAGGCACATCAGTAATTAAACTATTGAATAATGAATCTTATTATGCCGTATTGGAAAATTTAACGCATAAAATCTCGTTAGGGCGTAGATATGTGTACACAAGTTGATGGTTTAAATGCAGGGTATTTACTTTTTCCCGTATAATACAGTGTAATACTAATATGGTGAACACGAGTTGGGTACGTCATCTCGCATACATATATGGGATAAGCGCGTGCGACGAAGGCTGACCAATCAATACGTTTAAATAAGCTACAGGGATGGTTCGCTCCAGCGACGTTTCCCTCGCAATGTCGTTAACATTTTTGCTAAATTCCCACTCTCGAGAAGGAAAATACATCCCAAATTCACCCAACGGCTCGGTTGGGATGTATTTTCCTTCTCGAGAGTGGGAATTTTTATCCCATGATCAAGTTATACGGGATACTCTTATCCCAAGCCAGTGGTTGTGCTGATTGGGATAAAACATTAGCTTATTATATTGGAAATGGCAATAAAACATAGATGCAATATACGAAATGGTCAGGTCCGGAAAGCAGTGAACCCCGATTGGCGTGTTGTTCTTCAAATTTCCTTCACAAACCAATAAAAATATCGTGTCTCTTTTTGACCTAGCTGTGTCATTATAACTTTTCCTCATCGATTGTCACAAGACCGTTTCTTACGCCCCTCATGCAGTAACCGTGTTTCTGTGTGTAAAATGAAATACAATGTTTAAAAATAACAGCCTTATTTGAGAGAAAGATAGTTTTATTCCAATTAAAAGATGGCAGTAGAAAACGATGCCGGAGTATTGACAGGAAGTCATATGACCACACAGACAAATATACTGACTGCATAGTTTTTAAAACTTCACAAGAACTAAAAGTGATCCCTGTAATGATTTGTGTCCCAGCCGCGCCTTGAATGTAGCTGTTCATGTGAACATCTTGAATTACATGATCACACGAGCCCTAGCACCGGATTCATCGATATTAGATACAATTATTTCAGAGCGATGATGTGTTTGCGCTATCAAATCATCTGTTACAAAACGATGAACTTTGTGACCGCTAGAAAAGACAAAACGGCCCAAATGAGAGAGTATTTATAGAATGCAAGTTCGTATTCAGAACAAATACATGTAAGGCCCGAAGCCGACCAAGCGTTTCATTCTCCACCTTGTTTATAAGTCACACAACTATAATCACAATCGTTTTGACAGAGGGTAAGCCTTATTCCGAGGCAGAAATTGAGTAGCAATGCCGTAGTATGACATATTTTTTCTTGTATTTTTTAATAGTTTTTTTATGTCTATTTTTTCTTCTTTAGTTTTCACCAGGGTGAAAAGGATTCCACCTGGCTAGAAATATCATAATATGATAATCAGATCATAATATCATAAATCCAAAACAAATGTCTTGCGACAATCGAACAGAAAAATTACAACACATGTAAGGGAAGTGGGAAGAGGTACCGACATACTGACTGCGTCACATGACGTCACAGAATAGTCTTCTGGTTGACCTGTTCTAAAGCACATACCAAGAATCTAACGATTCGTGTATGTGTTGTATCTCAGGTACGCTTTTATTGTATCTGTTCATGTGGCAACTTGGATGATATGACCACACGGCCCTTAGCACCGGCATAAGCGGTATTAGATACAAATCTAGAGAGCTATGATGGAAATGCTCTGACAACTCGTAAACTGGTAATTGGTGAGCTGTTTCGCTGTGACAACTCGTATATTGGAGACTGGTGAGCTGTATCGTCGTCAGATGTAAATGACGGCATTTAACACAAAAAGACTAGTCTGTAACGCCCGATGTCGACCCAGCATCAACTTCCCACAAATGCCAACATATATCAAAGATCAAAAGGTCTGTACAGGGGGCGGGCCTCGGGGACGAAACGTCCACCAGCAGAATCTCGCCATATACAGGTAAAAATGACAACACATATAATGACGTAGCTAGGTAATGTTTTTTTATTCCTTATCCAATTTATGCGATTAAAGGTTAACCCATGTACTTCAAGATCCTCATGGTACTCATATGAACAGTCACAATCAAAGCGTGACTGAGATACATCTTTTTTTTAGATGACGACTCTATAACGAATATTATGGATTAAGAATACTGATCAGCGATACGGATTTGATATTTTTGGAACATCATGATGTCTTACCGGCATCATTGAAAACTGTTGACCGCTTCTCTCTTGCAGGAAACAAGCCTATGTTTATGTATACTATGATTGTCTTTTTGAATTTGGTGCTAATACTGTTATGTGGAAAATGGAATAGGTCTTTGGATTATGGACGCGGATATTCTCTAATGGACGACGGCTGGATTATGAATGACGGACTAGACGCTTGTAATCTAGCAAATGCAAATTATTACTTCGTTACTGTGATGGTAGAGATCAGTTTTACGTTCCTAATTCCAGTTATATTAAAAACAAAAATCCTACTAATTCCGATCACGTTATTTGTCATATTTATCTGGATTTATATCAGCACCGATACCGCCCCCTCCCCCCACTTCCTCGCCTATCAATCTGCTTGAGTGACGGATTTAACTTCGCTGATATATATGTTTTATGACATCGATCTTATCAGTCTATAAGAATCAGCCCAGAATCTCTCTTCAAATTTGCAAATGCCCTCCCCGAACCAGCTATTGTCGTCTGAAATAGGCAGGTACAGGTGCAACATGGTACATAGCATCTGAGATATGGTATTCATATACGACTTTCCAGACGAAATGTTGAAAAAGTCCATCAGATTTGGCATTCAGCAACCAGCTGTCGGCCTTTAATAATATCCGTGTTCATGATCAAAAGACCTAATTCATGAAACAGTATTATCACCATACTCCAAACTCGCTGCCCAAGACTATGTCGATATTGTCCAGAAAATGCATATTTTCTCTGGCGCACTTTGAAGCACGATCGCTACGTTACGCGCAGGTAGATACTAGGAATGCCTTATATGTTCATTTGAATTTCTACTCCCAGCATAAGCATATTAATAGCCATGCGATAAAAGCAATCCGAATATTGACCCCTGGATATCCGATCCGATGATCATGCCTATATTCAGTCAGCTTTTTAATCTCTTGCCGTTGGTTTATGTTAGCAGAGTTCATACCGATGGCGTCGGCTAGTTCGGAGTCGACAAAACAATCCAATGATAAAGAGGTCAAAGTGTCATTGTTCCAAGGCAGTTACAGCTTTTCCAGTTTGCTTGATTAGTACAAGAAACTTCATGGTCTTCCTCGGATAAGACGAACTGGCTGATTGTAATTCACAAAGAAAACCTCTAAGCATACAGGGATCATCTTTGGTTCTTGATTTGATCTGTCAAGAAACTTGCCTATTGCCACAACGTATAACAAAACCCAGAAGACTCAACACTAGAGGCGCTTGAATAGCGAATCGGGAGTTGATGGAATGAAGCGGCAACAGTATAGGGTTCTCAAAGGTGAATTGAATCGGATTCTTTTATTTCTCTTTTCACACCCCGGTAAACCCGGCTCGAGAAGGTGATGAGATTCACATTTTGAAAAGGTCACCGGATATGGGTTCACTTTTGAAGTGGTTTCACTGTATTAATACTGAATCAGTGCCTGGTTCCACGTACGGCATGTCGCCTTAAATAATCCAACGTTAAATCTCAAATGCAGTTAGATTATACTCCAGTCAACCAAACATATCTAAGATGGAACCTGTTTCAGAATTGACACTGCTGCTATTTGGCTGTGAACGTGTAGGCTGAAGATATCCAACAAGGTAAGTCATTGCTTCCTTAGAAGTGTTCTGTCGAGAGCTGACAAATCCTGAAGTCAAATGTTCTTCAATTTACAATATGAAACAGAAGTGATACCAAATCTTGTCAAACATGAAATTAAAATAATTATATTTTTTTATGGCAGTTTTTTTGTTATCAGATAAATGGGCCCTTAAATCCATATCCAGGATGGAGGTAGGGGTAAGATATTGGAGTGCAAGTGGGAAAATATTCTTGGGATCACCTTCAACGCATTTTTAATGCTGTTTTGCTGGATTTGAATTAGTATGTTTCTTTGGATGCACCAAAGACATAACCTTCAGCTCATGGAGCAATCTTTGCCGGTCGACCATTGAATATGAGGAACCCACCTTTTCGTCGGACGTATTTCACTTTGGAGCGGTTATAAATAAATATAAATGGTTTTGTTTGGACAGATATCTATATTTTATTTACTTTTATCCTAATGTGATGTGCCCCCTTCTAAATAATAAAAAAAAATCCATATTGTAGCTTCATGAAGGCCTGGAAATGAGCGTGATCTACTTCCTTAAGAAGATTTGATTCAGCTGTCAACTGTCTGGGTGTGAAATAAGAGCCTCTGATTAACTATTATGATTCCAAGTTGAATCTGTTTATTTGCGTTGATCTGATAAATTTGTCAATAGGCGTAAAATGAACTTGAATGTAACTTCTGTACTGGTATAGCCCGAGTTTGAGAATATGTCGAATTGTCCATGATGCGCTTTGCTCAGCGATGAATATGTCTGAAACGAAAACAATTAATATGAGAAATATAGAAACGTGGCAAAGTTTCAAATAGTCCATTAGCCGCCGTTTAGATTTCGCCCGTGATATTTTGGGCAATGAACTACGCCAATGGACCCAAAAGAAGCCCGAAATGAGGGATATAACGAGAAATAGCTCGGATTTTAGAAATGTGTATTTTTAAATACCAAGAACGACAAGAAAAGTGAACAGTTTTTGAGGACGCCATATTTACTTTTTCCACGATGCTTGTACCCATGCAGTATTATGCAAACGAATTTTCGCTGGTAAATGATTCCAAGAAATCAAAGGCAATGCCCTGATCATCTTTTCTATAGCTGGTCTATCATGAACTGTTATTCATATTTCGTACACAACACAGGCCAGCTTTGAAAGTTCTCCATGCTCCATAGGGATCCCAAGTACGTGAATTTTACTCATCGACAGGAGAATGATCATCTCACCTGTATATTATCAGTCTCGTGACGTAGGATTGTTATTTTGGGGTACGTTCTGAATGTCTTAAAATTGACAATATTGCACATTTATATCTGAATGGTAGACTTCCCAGTGATTTCATAATTTCAAATATTTGTTCTCGATATATTTTATATCTACAGTGCGAAAAATAGCACGACTTTTGAAATAAGCGTTTTCGTGAAAACGATATATTAGCTCCGCACTGTAAAAAAAGTATTAGCTATTTTCTTTGGGAGACTAGACACCAGAGATAATTCACAAAAATTAGTAGTTACCGTGGTTTATGGAGATTACCTTTTATCCAAATAATATTGATGTTTGAGATTTAAGCTGACATGTCCTCATTGAATATATACAGATATCTAGATGGACACCTTCTCCTACTCGGTGTAATCGTGGTTGACTGCTAACTATCTTCCCGGTTCCGTATTACTCTTCCGGTCCAGATTGAACTCATTCAACGATTGTCCACTTCATGTATCTACTGATGTTGAATTTTTCTTTCCCGTCCGAATAATTCAGTGACAAACGTATTAGGCGAGCGGCCGATCGTAGAAAAGGGCCTTATTTTTCGAGTTTAATGCACTCACCCTACACACACCTGGATCATACATCATTTTAAAGCCTATGGTCTCCACTTTTCAGATCTACCTGCAGTACTCTTGAAATGTGGTGCCATTGCCATAGAAACGAACTCCAAAAAAGTCGTGTTAGATTTACCATTTTCGTCACTATTGGAACACTTGATAATACGGATAACATCGATTCTTGGATGCATAGGTTCAAATGATAATCCAAGCACGAAACTCGACATGGCTAGTCTAATTAGGACACTTTTTCCAGAAATTAATGTTAGCGAACTGAAATCGAAGATGGCGGCTATTTTCCAAGATGGCCGCCGATGGACCCTGCTAATACCCGATTTTGTCAGAGAAAGTGATAAAATGTTACGATTTGAATTATTTTGACCTTCACGTATATACTTATAGACGGGGGAAAGCAGATTCTGGTATCTTTGTGTACTCCCAGATACATGTTCTAACATTCCTGAATCTGATGATGTCACTATTGAAGCGTTGTGCCATGATGTGACCAATTCGAGTTTGCAGTGTGTTATCATTGACTGGAGTTTTTGCATTAATGATGAGGTTATGTCTTAGTGGCGCATTATTATGTCTATATAATGTCCTTCACTAAAAGATTATTTCCATAACTTTATGAGGCTTATCTTGGAACAATACCTCACCTTAAACTGTGTTTCGGTCTAATCTGTGCCACCTGCTGGCCATTTTGGAATTTCAACCACCTTTACTTATTAGGGTTAATATAAATAAATGCATGGGCTGTTCCTGGGCTGTTGGTTGTTAGCAGAATGTTCCGAACTGACAAGTTTACTTGGGATCAATTTGCTCACACTATGACTGTGCCCCCGAGGAACGTTGTACGGATTTAATTATTCAGTGTGCCCAAATAGGACACCTGTCGGAAACTAGACCCTGGATAATTTCACCTGGGTAATTAATCCCATGTAGTATTGTAACGCTGGATCACGGGAAATGTCATATTCACTGGGCTAACTTTCTGTTTGCCACATGGCAGGCTTACATACTACATCAAGGAGAATGTTCAGTTGGGCTTGATTTTCCACTATGCCCAATTGGAACCCACATCGAAACTGGACCCAGGATAATGCCGGCTAAGTATTTTTTCTGAGAATTATATTCCCGCACTGAAACTTGGTGCAATTTCTTACTGGGTCTCAGGGAATGTTCTGTTGGGTTTATTTTCACTTTTTTAAAAATCGAGATCTACAGTTTCACATATTAAAGCCGATATTACAGACGAAACGGGCATAAACGATCACACGACATTCTGAAATACCTCCTCCAGAAGGAATTGAATGTAACGTTAATAATAAATACTACAAGTCATTGTACAGGAAATGACATAAATATCTCCAGCGAGACTGGTTTTACTTGAATGGGATAGTTCTGGAGAGGAAACCGGCATGTGAGACACTACCGAATTACAAGCGTCTAGTCCGTCATTCATAATCCAGCCGTCGTCCATTAGAGAATATCCGCGTCCATAATCCAAAGACCTATTCCATTTTCCACATAACACTATTAGCACCAAATTCAAAAAGACAATCATAGTATACATAAGCATAGGCTTGTTTCCTGCAAGAGAGAAGCGGTCAACAGTTTTCAATGATGCCGGCAAGACATCATGATGTTCCAAAAATATCAAATCCGTATCGCTGATCGGTATTCTTAATCCATAATAATCGTTTTAGAGTCGTCATCTAAAAAAAAAGATGTATCTGAGTCACGCTTTGATTGTGACTGTTCATATGAGTACCATGAGGATCTTGAAGTACATGGGTTCATACGGCCCCTAGCCCCGGGTTAAGCGGAATTAGACACAAGTTACGAAACGTAGCGCCATAGATCTTGCCCGCTACGTTCGTATTTTGCTATCAGCATGCGATATGTAGCTCATATAGGTAATACACTAGTAGTATGGAAAGGACCTATCTGGTCGCATTGAGGCTCTTTTGTGTGAGGCTGATTACGTCACATCCGATGACGTCATGGATGATGTCAGTTCCGGTGCGAGGTCACGTCCGGGTCGAAGGTCAAAGAACACTTCCTGTTACGTGTGACATCTGAGGATGACGTAAATTCCGGTGTTAATTGACGCATGCGCAGTCGGTCAGTAGCAGAAAAAAGGCATTTGAGTGGACGTTTTGCGGTCGAGGTGGGCCATCCGTGGTTTGAATGGGTCGTGTGAGGTGTCATATTGAAGCGCTCGTGAGGTGGCGCCCGACAGGGGTGTCTTGTAATGGAACTGCCATCAATCTGCGCATGCGCAGTCGGGTAGTTGTAAGAAAAGGGCGTTGGAATGGGTGTTTTGAGGCAGCGATGGAATATCCGTGGTCTAAATGAGCCATGTGATGTGTTATATGGAAGGACTCGTGGTGTAGAGTCTGACTGTGGTTGCAGTGAAACTGCCGTCAGTCTAAGGCGCTTCGCTGGTAACCGCTAGCCTCACACCGCTGAACAGGCACGGGTTCGGGCCCAGCTGGTCCATGTGTGAAAGTTTGTCAGTTACTTGCCGAAGGGCGGTGGTTCTTTCCGGGTACTCGGGCTTCCTCCACCAACCAAACTGACTGTCACCATATGAGTGAAACAAACTTGAGTGTGACATTAAGCCAAATTCCCTCCCTCCCTCATGCCTTCAGTCTAAACGCTGGGGAGTAAGTTCCCCAGGTTCTATATCTAGTGCCATGATGTTTCAATGCTTCGACGCTGACAGTTGAGAGAAAGAAAGATCAAGACGTTCACAGATGTATTTCAGTATTCCCTCCATCACATCACACCCACACTGAGGGAGCCGCGTTGGGTGTGTTTACATAATAGTATGACCGAAGATTGACACTCCGAATGGCGGATTCTGATTGGACAGGAACAACCGAAAATGTGTTAAGCGGATAAGAGCGGCCGTGACAGATGAAACATCAAATGGCGGCTTCTGACTTGACAAGAGCAGCCGACCTTGCATCTGATCAACACCATACTATTATGTAAACACACCCGACGCTAGTGCTGCCCGACTGCGCATGTGCGGGTTGACAGCACTTCCACTACAGACCACATCAGCCTGACTCTCTCCCACGAGCACTTCAATATATGACACCTCACACGATGCATTTGGACAATAAATGGTCCACCTCGATCCCATAATGTCCATTCAAATGTCTTATTCCACTACTGCCCGACTGCTCATGCGCAGATTGACGGCACTTCCACTACAGACCACATCAGCCTGACTCTCTCCCAAGAACGCTTCGATATGACATCCCACACGGCCCGGATAGTCCTAGTCCCCACAACATCCAGTCAAATGCCTCCTTTCTACTACTTCCCGGCTGAGCATGTGCAGATTGACGCTCCAAACTGCATCAATCTGACTCTACCCGAAAAGAGCTCCGAGACGACACCCAACACGACCCATTCAAACACTCTTTTTCTACTACTGTCCGACTGCACATGCGAAGATTGACGGCAGTTCCACTACAAACCACCCAAGTCGAACGCTATCCAACGAGCGCTTCAACGTGACACCTCGCACGGCCCATTTGAACCAGGGATGACCCACTTCGACCACAAAACGTCCACCCAAATGCCTTTTTCTAAACCGAATGTGACGACAGGAGTCACACAGAGAACAACCTCAATGCGACCAGATCGGTCGTTTTCCTACCACTTACACTCGATGGACTATTAGGAGTAGAGTGGATGAGATTCTGTTGACGCTAGAACCGACTTATAATTTCCATAGGTCTACGCCGTGATTTGTTGGCCTGGATGAACATATTTATATTGTTGGTTGCATTCGGTTGCCCTGTTCTGCTCACTGAAAAGGACATCGAACAATCATACACTGTTTTTTTAGAAGGAAAATCTCATCATCCTTAGTCCTGGTTCATCCATCTTCGTTACACCAAACCAATTTCTACGTTCACAATTTCTACGCTGCCATTATTGTTCAAAATCAGAAATGTCAGTTTCATTTTACGAACCAATCAAACACAGCACACGCCTCCTCTTTTGGCTGATGCAGTGGCAATGCCAGCCAATCGCTGATGCCGTCTCATAGCACGTTTTGGAAAGATATTGGATAATGCGTCTTGCATATTCATGAGGATACAAGCTGTGTTTGAACAATAATGGTAGCTCATCCAACCAAGGCAAGTTCAGAGCGTGAGCGTAGAAATTGGATTGGTGAACGAAGATGTGGTTCATCTGACAAAGCCGAACCATGACAGTTTCTTATGCAACGTTGGTTATCTTAAGACGTGCAACATTTTGTTCTCTCCACCACGGCTGATGCAAAAACAGCTATGAGCTAATAAAGTTGTAATCAATTGGTTATGTGGAGACGTTACGGTTATGTTCAGCCCCCTCTCCCCTCCCCTGGCCTCAATCATTGAGCTCATTGTTCCAAGACTACCTTTGGTGCTGGTGCCGTTTAATTTACAGTAGTTGAAAGTGTCTGTCAAGGATATGTCGATTATTATAGCTCGCATGTACAAACAAAGGCGATTTTTTGTGACAGGCGTCCTGGAGGTGTCGGTTTTCCCATACATGTTTTGTCACTTTCTCTGGTCAAAACTTGTATAACAGGAAAACACAAACACCTCAGGTGGGCATGATAATTAGTTTATTAAAACAATTATCTCTAAAACTACAATTAAAAATAGTTACATGTGTAGACAAGCAGATGTCGGTTACACATGTACACAGTACGCAAGTTGTACTACACATGTATGTATACATAAAATCTATAAAGACATGTATGGGCATGCGCTCTTGCACTAATCGAAGCATCTCAACGACTTTTAAATTCCCCGGCCCAATGGGAAGCAATGCATTAATTACAAGCAATTATTCCATAAGCATGCAGTGACAAAATACATATATATGCTCTTCTTAGAGTTTAGACAATCCCAAACCCAGAGTAAGGTAGGAGTAGGTTAATATTTCAACGATTGTATCGTTCTGATGGTGCTTCCGTGGTCTGGCTTAATATAACGGAAAACACTATCGCTCTTCCAATCGCCGATAGAGCGCACTAAGGCAAGGGACACACCCGCACCCACCAACCACGAAGCGGCCCCTCTTCTCAGGCTATGCGAATTATAGTCTGACACTGGAAGACCCACCTTCTCTAATAATGTATGAAGGCGTCTTCGGAACTGGTTGGAGGTGAGTGCTTTTGTGTCCCCGCCCTGCACATATGCAAATATAGGCGACTCGTCTGACAGGAGACCACAACCAGCATAGAATTTCAACATAGCCATTACTGGGCAGAAACTTTTTCCCACGAGTCGGGGAAGGACTACTTCATGTGATCGGTCACGAAATTGAATGGTTTTAGCTGCCCTAACTATTAGCACAAACCCCTGGGGCAATGTTTTAACATCTTTCCTACGGATACATTTACACAAGTTGCTGTCCGGTGATACTGTAATATTACTAATTCGTAACAGCCCAAAAAACCAGCCAACAGTGTGACCCAGAACTGTAAGTCACAGATGCCCTGCATATTTAGGAACTGTTGAATGTGACTGAGTGTGAATGGGAGTTTAAATGCCGCGCCACCACCTTTTACACGTTTAATACCCAATAAAATAGACCTAAGGCGCCAATTCTCAACAGTGGGATCCGATACTTCATATTGTCTGTGTAATAACCGCACCGTGTTCAAATATTGCTTAAGGGAACCAAAAGTTTTGGACCGAGCCAAAAAGGCTACGTAGCGTAAAATGGTACCACTAGATGCTGGCACAGGTATCAAGTCGCAGGAAGAACAGAAAGAAAGGTAAGTTTTCAGCTGGGAACGATATGTGCGCTTTGTAGACAGGGCGAGGGCATTGGACTCCCATAAGAGCACCTCTTGGTCAAGTTCTGACAATAGGCCTGCCATTGCTGAATCTGGTTAGAAATAAAAGACATCGCAGAATCAGACATATGGTGATGTAACCAATAATAACTAGGTGTTGCAAAAGAAAACTGGCTAAACATCATATCTGTAAACCTTTTCATCTGACCTGGTTCATGTAAACGAGAAACTGCATCCGCCAATATATTATTTTCTCCGGGAAAGTAAATAGCATGCAATGCAAAATTATTTTTTAACGCTAATGCACTTATAGATCTTAACACTTTAAGAGCCTCTGGGGAACTGGTAGTACCCTTATTCACAATGGCCGCGGTGGTCGTATTGTCTGTATATACCACAACTCTCTTATTACGCCATACGTCCTGCCATCGCTCGATAGCCTCCAACACCATAGCCAACTCTAAGACATTGATATGTGAGGAACTCAGCTCCGGATTGTCACTGTGCCAGACTTTATATACCCAATCAAATTGGTAGAAAGCTCCCCCCGCAATTAAGCATGCATCAGTCTGTACAGAGACAACCGGTCTGAGATCCCAAATCAGTCTCAGATTTGGGGTGTTATGCAATACAAAGCACCACCACTGGAGGTCAGGCATAATGGGCAATATACGAGCCTTATGTGAGGGGGCTGCCAATTTAGACATTAAATTAAACAGGCCTCTACAATGAACTCTACCCCAACTAAAAACATTTGAAGCCCACGACAACTTCCCTGCCAAACGCTCTAACTGCTTGCGAGTGGCTCTACGCCTCCCCATAAACTCAACAATCTCTCCAAGCAGTACATGTAGTTTATCTTGGCTAAGTGAGAGTCGATTGTTAATTGTATCAATTTTCACCCCGAGAAATACTAAACACGTACATGGGTCTACAACTTTGTCCCAGTTAATGGCAAAACCTAGTGAACGAAGTAGCGAAATAAGGCAATTATAAGCTTTGAGACATTTATCAAAGGTAGGCTCGAACACTATGAAGTCATCAATGTAGCTGACACAATTGAAATTTCTGCGTTTCATCATCCTACACACACTTTGAGACAGTCTGGTAAAGATGGCTGGTGCTTTCCGAGCACCAAACGCTAAACGCGTGTCGACGAACCATCGTGGGGTTGTCTCCCCTTTGAAAGTCCACTGCAGACCAGTCAAGTGATAGTTTGATGGATTAATACCAACTGATCTGTACGCTGCCTTGAGATCCACCTTAGCCAGATAGTAGCCGGGTTCAATATTATCTAGCACATCTTGCACTGTTTGATATTTAATACTGTCTTTAAGGGCATAATCATTCAAACTATTGCCACTAGGGCGACTAGCATCATGTATGACCCTAACACTACCATCTGGCTTCGGCACCGCTCCCAATGCACTGATTATAGTTGGTTGCATTAGAACTGGCATATAGTTACTCTCATGTATTTCATGCACTATAGTTTGCTCAACTTTATCTCTAGCATCTAGAGCAGATTTACAGTTTTTCGTGAAAATTTTACTGTCTAAATTTGGAGCAGAGTCCACAAGAGAAAAACCATGCCTAATCCCCTCCAACAGGTAAGCTTTATCTGGGTCAAGTTGTAACTCTTCCTCCCACACCGCTAGACACTTGTTTACTGGGCCACGATTGAATTTGTGTTCCCCGACACTCCGTTTTTTTCCCCACGGGGATTCGTTTTATGGTTGAACTGTCCATGTGATGATGACAAACACGTGAGGCACAGGTGTGAGTAATTACAGACTGCTAAATTGCATCCCTGACGCCCATTGAATTTCGCACATATGGGCCGGCCATTATTGGGATCGAACTTAGAACGAGAGCTCCCAAAGTTTTTCTTCTGCACTGGGTTAGTAGCTCTGTTACCCACTGACCTCTCCGTCTTTGGGCGCAGACGTGACTGCATTAGAAAAGTATCATCCCTATCCCAGACAGATGCCGACAGGTGCTGTAAACGTCGAAATTCCGCATCATATGAGAGGACAGATATCCAATCGAAAACCTGCGCAAATTCAGCAATCTTTGACAGGTAACGCACACAGGCCAAGACTGTATCATGCGCACATTTGTCCATGGTAATCATCTCTACAAGAATTTTCGATGCGCCCTCCAGATATTGGGCAATAGTTAATTTTTCATGAGCGAGTTTTGCATCTTTAACTCTTATCTCCACCCCACCTAGATCCACATTCATCATATCATCACGTGTAGTCATTGATATAAAGTCCCGCACATATCTTAATGGAGTCTTGCTGGCACCAGAGCCAACAGGGGGGGCAAGGGCAGATAGCAAGTTACACCTACCCGGCTGTACTGTCGTTGCTGTTGTATCCATACTATTACTCGTAGCTGGCGTATTTGCTGCTTGTTGTAAAATTTGACAAAGTTCAGTTATTGACAAATTAGAGTCTTGCCTCGTCGCCTCCACGCTTCCCAGCGGTGGCGGTGTGCTTGTATCTGGCGGCCGTTCAGTCGTCGTTACTGGCTTGAATTTATAACCCGGAATGTCCTGCAATGCATTTTTTAATAATAATAGCTGTCCCATCGGTAAATCCTTGAAGGTGACATCCGTCAACTCTGGCGACAGTAAACATAGGCTTTTTTCCGTTTCAAATCCATGGTCTAATAAGGCCGCAATAGTTTCCGCATTCAAATCATTTTGTTTTGCCCAAGCTGGTACATCAAATGTTGTCGGACGTTCTCGTGCACGTTGTTCGGCCCGCGTTCTGGCCAAATCACTGTCCGCCATAATTACAAGCACAGTCCACAATAACTCTTAAAAGCAAATAAGAAGACCAGCACGTCTATGCACGAGACTAAATTGCATGTCCAAGATAAAAAGACGAACTGCCAGCATGGGCAACAAAAGCAGGCAATGATCGGCCTTTAAAAATGGCGGCCTTAAATACAGAGCAAAGTCCGTGCAATCTGCTACACCCAAAATGCTGACGTCAATATGCACAGCGCCACCTATCGGCTGTGTTTTACGTCATCAAATTTTTGTTTACCCCGATAATCGGCAGCCATCTTGGTTAATTTTCAATGCCAAATGAGTGACCTAATCGGACCATCCTTGCCAACTTTCATTATTGTATCATAATTTGAACGTTTGCCTCTGGAAATCTCTGTTATGCGCTTTACATGTTTACCATAGTAAGACAAGCGTTCTGAGAACCCCAACATCTCGCCTTGTGGGATGATCCGCTGAAGCTGCAGCAGTATTCAAAGCATACATGTAGAGCAAACTTTCCAAGTCCAGGTGTACATGTAAAGTTTTGCCTAACAAGAACCTTATCATTGGCAAATTAGTACCATGTCGAAACCCCTAAAAATTTGAGCAAAAAGTAGTATACCCAATAAAACCTGACAAATTCAGTTAACTTGTCAGTACATTTTTGTCTAACAAAAAAACCCCTATAATTTGCAAATTACTAAGTCCAAACCCTTTTAATTTGGAAAAAAAACAATATTTCATCTCATAAATAGCATAGGTACATGCTTTAATGATATGAAACATGTGTACCAAGTTTCATAATCATCCAATAAAACCTGACAAATTCAGCAAACTTTTTATGTACACTGTTGCAAAACACAAAATTTGATAATTTTCCATAATTTGGAAAAAAAAATTATCTCATAAATAGCACATGTTCATTCTCTAATCATAGAAAACATGTGTACCAAGTTTCATAATCATCCAATAATAGCTGACAATTGTAACAAACTTTCTATGTACAGATGTACATGTGCAAATTTGCTAAGCAAAAAACCTTATCATTAAATTTTAACATTGGAGCACTCTAGAATCCCTGGGTGGTGCCATAACTCACCTTTTTTTGTAATTTGTTGAATCAAACACCTTATCTTTTCCAGGGAGGTGACACCGACGGCGACTCCTCTTTCCCCCTCTCACAATATCTCCCCTTCACTTCATAAGGCGAGGTACATATGAATAATCTATTCTCACTCCGGGATGTAGTTTTCATAACGGTGCCATGTTTTGACAATATGGCAGATGAATTTGTAAAAATAAAACGCATAATCCATGTGTGTGTAGGTTAGTTGATGTCTAGTACGTAAGCGTACCAAGTTTCAGTGCCGGAAAGAATTACCGGGAAATATAGGCGGCATTATCCACGGTTCAGTTTTCGATCTGAGTCTCAATTGGGCAGTACGTAAGCGTGTCACGTTTGGTGCCAATAGTCCTGGACAGTTTGGAACAATTCATTATAATAATCACAGAGAGAAGAACAACCCAGTAAAACATACAGGTACATATATATAAAAGAAATGAGATTATAACTAGTATAGTGTGGAAAATACGGGTACAAAGTAGCCCACTCTACCGCCTCATATCCGATCCATATATCTACGAACTTTTCAACCATCCAATCATTTACCCCACCCACACATATATATGGCAAAGTGACACAGATCCCAGTAGATAGTACATTTCCTGGGGTGCAGTAAAGATACGTGTCAAGTTCCAACGTTAGCATGCTGCATGGATGAATTACCCATGTGGCATTATCCAGGGTCCAGTTTTCGACAGGGGCCCTAATTGGGCAAACTGAATAATTACGCCCGCCGAGACCCCGGGATAGAGTAAAGAGTGTGTATCACGGTTGGTCCCAAATGCAACCCTTGTCATTTCAAACAACCTGTTAACACACAAACAGACAGGAATAATCCGTATATATATACGTTGTATATTGATCTGTAGTGTTAAAATAGTTGAAATTACGAAATGGCGACCAAGTGGCGTGGATTAGGTCGTAAGACACTTCATCGTGACGGCTACCTCGGAGCTTAGACATCTGCATTCATCAAATTATGGCAAGAATCTTTGAGTAAAGGACATTATATAGACATACTCACGAGTAACTGAGACATAATCTCAACAGAAGGGGATCGCTAATGCGAAAACTCTAATCACTGATAACACAATGCAAACTCGAATTGGTCACACCATGGCGCAACGCTTTTACATTTACATCGCCAGTGCAGAAATGATAGAACGTATCGTTGAGAGTACTTGTAGATACCAGATTCAGTATTCCCCTGGACAGAAACATATAAATGAACACCAAAATGAATCAAATCGTAAAATTTCTTCACTTTCGCTGGCTAAATAGGGTCAAATGGCAGCCATCTTGAAAAATAGCCGCCATCTTGGATTTCAGTTGACTAACAATATTTTATGGAAATGCGTCCTACTTAGAATATCCATGCCAAGTTTCGTGCTTGTTTCGTCATTTAAACACTTGCATCCTGGAATCTATGTTATCCGTATTACAAAGTGTTCCATTAGTGACGAAAATGGCAAATATAACACGACCCGTTTAGACCTCTTTTCCATGGCAACGGCACCATATTTTGACAGTACTGCAGGTAGACTTGAAAAACAGAGACCATCAGCCTTAAAATGATGTATAACCCATGTGTGTGTAGGGTGGGTGCATTAAGTCGTCTCTGGAGGTGCCCTGACCGCTCGCCTTTTAACATATAAAGACAACTGGAGAAAAACTACGAAACACAAGGTTTCAGTCACATCTCCTGGCCACCAGTTCGAATTTGCTCATGATCTTCTGTTCTTCAGTATCAGCAAACAGGCCCAGGAAATGACCCCAGTATGGTAATCTATAAGTCACGGAATGTCAACTCTCTATTTTGCTCTCTATTATGGTATCTCATTTACGATTTGATTGTGTCTCTTCATATGCACATCATGAACAGGTCACATAGCATGTTCTTCATCCAGACTATAACCCCGGGGTCAGTGGAACTAGCTACATAGCGCGGAATATCTTACACCCTACGACCACAATTTGCTATCAGAATTGAGAAACTTGATGATATATATAATTCTTTAATTAGTTTCCGCAAAAATGTTGTCACATTTCACGCAGGATATAATAATCGCTAACAGAGGGGAGTATATTCGACATATGCAGGCCATTCGGGGATATTAATGTCCAGGAATGGGTAGTTCATATTGTCGAAATTCTAATTATCTATGGCGAAATGAATTCGACAACACGTTTTTAACAGTCTCAGTTGGACTATCAGTGGACTAGCGCCTGAGTATTTGGCAAGACCCGTTGAATACCAATGGTTGAATATATTTGCGAAAAAAAAATACGTTTCAATATACACCGTTACTCTTATAATTATTTTGTAGGTGAGAGAAGAACATGATCAGTTTCACAGTGGATATCTCGGTAAGAAATTTTGGTGTACAGCCTGCGACGCACCATGGTAGAGAATTCATCCGTGGAAGATGTGGTCAATGTCACGAAGATATTTTCATACGGAAATTACAACGGGGCCCAATTCGTCAACTCCAGTTCGTACCTAATACAGGAACTGGATCTTCTGTCGTACATATTGTACTCAGTGAGTGTTCTTCTCATGTTTATCTCATTTTGTATCAACGGACTTGTGCTGTACGCATTGAGAAGAACGGGTTCGTTGAGGGCCAGTTTCTTGATTCAAGGGATTATAGTGGCCGATATCCTGGTCTCTCTGGCTTTGGGCACTCAGATGTTCCCATACATTCTTCTGACAATCGGATGTGATCCTGTCCTCTCCATATCTTGTTACGAAGGATTTTCCCAGACCACTACCGGTATTTTAGTAATCATACAGCTTTACACCGGGCTAGCCGTTTCCGTTGATCGTCTGTTGTCCGTGCTGAGGCCGCTGGCATATCACACAACCGATTACTCACGGTTCAAGAAAATTGTAATTTTGGGAAGCATATGGTTCGGACCGCTCACTCTTTTTGGCAGCATTAATATCACAGATCTCGTTAAGCAGTTGGAGACTGACCACCGCCACATTTGTCTTGTGCAGAGAGAATTGCCAATGATGCGGGGCCTATTAAACGGATATATAACGCCTTCTTTGGCAGTTGTGGCTATTTTCGCTACTCTCTCCTTGTATTTAGGGATTTTAAGTATAGTAATCAAGCAGAGAACACGTCGGTGTCGACTGACTGACACAACAAACAGAGTTCAACACAGCAATGCGTCGTTGGCCTTGACCTTGTTTTTGGTTCACCTGACCTACCTCCTCTGCTATTCACCGCACATCGTTCTGTACATATTTTTTAGGAAGGATCTCACGGTACAAGGATTTCCTGAGTTTGACATTAATTATTTTTCCTTGACATCCACTATTTACCAGTGCAATACCGTCATCGATCCACTAATATTCGCTGGGAGAATCCGGTCGGTTCGAAATTATATGTGGTTTGTTTTGAGGAAGCCGTATCATCGTCGTGAGCCACGACGAACATGCACCTCTGAACATCGTCATGCGCTGTCACACATATATACAAGATCCGTATCAAAGATGTAGATAAAAAAGAGCACTACCCACTCATATTTGTGGTTGTGGGTGTTATGAGACGAACAAGAGCCTACAGACATCAGAAATTGACGATGCAGATCGATCTATGGCTGGGATTCTTCAGAATAATGAACACAACACAAACTATATAACAGCTGTAAATGAAAACTTTCTCAAGTATTGATCACAAGTTGATAAAAATCTCAGTATGTATCAATGGCCTACAGGTGCTGGTCCCGTGAATTATGCCACTGTTCTCAATTTCTTACTTTATCGAGAGAGTGTAGATGTATGACTCATTTCATATAAAACAGTAGTATTTGACAAAAGCAAAAAAATAGGCCAAGCTTAACCAACATGCAGCATGGGCTTATATTTAATGCTTGCAATATTCAATATAATCATGACTCACGGATGAAAAAGTATACTCTACGGTGCTGTAGAGCTGAAGTTGGAGAAATTTGTAGTTTAAACCCGCAGACTTAGGTTTACTGATAAACAAGATGAATGTAAAAGCACGAAGTTGGAAATTCCATATGAATACCATCGATTATTATTGTAATGCATACTTTCTATATAGAGCTCTATGTTGTTTGATTTTATTCAATACTGTAACCGAACGAATTGTTTTAGATGATATTACATGTATCTTTGTTTATTTGCTGGGGACGTTCCGCTGAAGTTACTAACAGCGTTTTCAAACAAAAAGACAAATCAACAAATAACCAATGAGTTATTCAATTAAATCTAAGAATTTCTAGAGCTATTTGGATCGCCCTCTGTATATTCTTGATCGCTGCACTCATACTCTCTTATTAGACAATGGCTGATGATGAGACTATACTGTCTCTGAATGTCAGACCCTCCACCCAGATCAACAAAAAAATCATCAATGGCTTAGGAGAGGATGCTGCATGCTGAATAATGTGTATGCAGAAGACCAAACGGGACAGACGAAACAGAGGGAGTGGGTATATAAGGCTCTTCCTGCCAACAGTCACGGCACTACAAATATCAAATAGTGGTTTTATTTAAAGATGAAATTGAAATCAATTGTCATAACACAAAGACAGGTAGAGATGAGAGGTATGTTACCTTGTACATTAAAGGGAACGTAAACTCTGGTGAATGTGCGTGACCAGTTAAAGCTTTTTCCTCATAGAATCCAAATCGTGTATCAGATATTTTTTTCAATGTTTTCAAAGCAGTACTGAACGTTTTAACTTCGCTACACTGGAACAACATAGAGGCCTCCATCTTTGGGATTACCTGGCACATTGTGGCAGCCAAATGCAGAACCCGGCATGGTAGAATATCTGTAGAATCAGGCCGTATTCTACATCAATTCTGATATATATCATTGCATATGTTAGTCGGGGAACGCAGAAGTGCATAAACAAGATCATATGCGGCCATGTTATCTCGGCGCAGAGAATGTCCGATGACGTAGGAGATTATCGGCACAACTGAATTTTACGTTTTCCCATTGGTTTAAAATCCTGCCCAAAATAAACATGGCGGCGCCTTCAAGAAATTCCAAATCACTCTATTTTCTATGTTTGCGTCTGTCTTATTCATTGGAAAAAAATAAGAAAAAATCTTTGTCACGATTTGTCGTAAAATTCCCGCGGTGTTTTACAACAAAGTGTACGTTCCCTTTAAGAGTGACGACACGAATAAACAAAAGTAAACGTTTACGGTCCTAATTCTGATAAACTTAACAACTTATTCCAGCAAACAAACTTTTCAGCCCACTATCATCAGATGGTGGGCGGTTCAAATCGCTTTTCGTCCGTAGTCCGTCGACAGTCAGTCAGTCAGTCGGCCGTCCGTAAACAATTCTTGTTATCGCGATTTCTCAGGAACTACTGCATGGATTTTTTTTCAAAGTTGGTACACCGGTTCCCCTTGGGGTTTAGTTGTGCAAGATATCTTTCCAGGCCCGATCGAAAATTCAATATAGCCACCAGGCAGCCATCTTGGATTACCCCATGAAACTTTGTTATCGTGAATTCTCAGGAAATGCTGCATGGATCTTTCTCAAATTTGGTACACAGATTCCCCTTGGGGTCTAGTTGTGCAAAATACTTTTTTTTGGTTCGGTGTTGAACTTCTCCATGAAACTTTGTTGTCGTGAAATCTCAGGAAATTACTGCACGGATCTTTCTCAAATTTGGTACATAGGTTTCCCTTGGAGTGCAGTTGTGCAAAATACCTTTTTGGTCCAATTAGAAAATCCAATATGGCCGCCTCGATCTTTTTTTTCAAAGTTGGTAAGCAGTTCCAACATGGGCCTAGTTGTGCAAGATACCTTTTTGGTCAGATTCGAAAATCCAGTATGGAAGCCAGGCGACCATCTTGGATTTCCCCATGAAACCTAGTTATCGTGATTTCTCAGACCATCCTGAATGTTCGTATGAATCCTTATTCTCGCACTTGGTACGGGTCTCCCTTGTAGTATAGTTGTGCAACATGCCTTGCTTGGTCCGATTTGAAAATTCAACATGCCCTCCAGGCGGCCATCTTCAATTGCCTGGTGAAAACTTCCATTTGAACCCTTGTTACCGGGTATCTCTAAATATGCATAACTATACTGAATGGTTCTTCCTCACATTCTGTACAGATGTTGTAACCCCTTGCATCCTAGTTTTGCATTCATCGTTGTGTAGGTTTCATTCAAAACTTCAATAGCCACCATGCAGATGGCCATATTAAGATAATTATTTTATATGATTGAACTGGACATATACATATATAATACACTAGTTGGCAATAGGCCTTAAGACCCCTTTAAGAAATACTTTTAACTTATAATTATAATCAAAAGTTCTTTTAATTACATTCCATGAAAGGTAACCAGTTTTCAGAAGTTCCTACAGAAGAGGCTGTTACAAGGAGGGGGAAGGGGGGGGGGAAGCGAGGTCCAATCCCGGTAAAACGTCCAGAACAGTGTTCCCGACGTCCCAACTGTCAAAAATCCTGAATTCCCAGGCGTTCTTTCTCAAATCCCGACGGTAAAATTGTGACCAATCCCGTGTCCCGAGAGACTCCCCCTTGCCCTCACTCGTTACAGGCAATGGTTGATAATCTGATAATTGAGTCTGTTAAACTTGTTTCATTGCGCCCGTAGTGAAGCTTGCCTCACTCTCCCCTACAGATGTCACTGGTTTAGGAATAGTGATATGTTGTTTCTTATTTTTCTGGTCGTCGCAAATTTGTTTAAAATTAGACATGAGGCCGAAAATATATCATTAGCAATATAAACCCAGAAAGAGTTGCCACAGTAAACACAATGCGATTGGCAGATTGTAAACTTACGACCTTTTTAATGTGCTCCTAATCAAATGGAGGTTCCATCCAACGACAGCTTTGATTGGCTGACTTGGGGTATTATTATGGGGTATATGTTTCAGTCCAAACCAGTAGCCATTTTGACAGAAGTAAGTTAGCTGATCTGTTTTCCTGTGTTGTTTATTTATAATTGACATAACATAAAGAGTCCCAAGTGTTTAGCGGACCACAATGAACAACATAACGGATAATTTCACTGTTAACACGATAAAACACGGAAGTAAGGTACCGTAGTTTGGAATATGGATTTTTTTTAAGCGAAGGCGTTTGTGATCATCGCGATGTTCAACTGTTGATGTGTTGATGTTCCACCCGCCCGCGCGGTGTTTCGAAACCTGTGCTATACAAACCCCACAGAAATGAAATTTTTAATGGAAATTCGTGTAATATTTACAAAAAAAAATCTCTGTACCGAACATTTTTTATGGGGAGGTCACGGTTTCCTTGCGATGTCAGTGTCATGTTGTGACGGCACAACAGCCACAACAACGATACTTATCAAACTGTCATCATCATACGTTGACATTAGCCATACAAGTTTTTATGAATGTATATATTTCATAGCATAAGAGTAAGCGCAAATCCTCACGTCCGCAGGCTGAGCAGCAGAGGTCGCGGACGAGACAGAGGAGGGTTGAGAATTCTGATTTGTCATTCCATGGTCAATGGACAAAAAGATCCTCGTGTCATTAGCTTACAATTATCGGACAATGGTGGGCGTCACGATCCTTCAGGATCTCTCGTTATAGTGAAAGCATATTAATGTGCGAAGAATGGAATATTGCGCAGGATTTTTATCAAGATAGTGACAACTTTTTTTAAACAAGCAGAAAGCGAGACCGATGGGTTTAATCGAAATTTGTCAAATACCTAAGACATTAGAAATGTGAGTTTTTGGTTATTAAGTAAAGGAGAATAACGACAATTTCTTAGCCGAAAAAAAACTAGAGAAAAGAAATTTTAAAGTGGAACCCAAATGGTCTAGGTTCACTTTTAGTAGAAGAAAGTACTCACATATTTGAGTAAGATACCGTTTACCGCATGTAAATATTTCAAACGGTTGATGAGATATTGGGGTTTGCAGTATATATATATGCCATTCAGGGGGGTTATGTAAAATGAAACTGGACGATAATGAGCAAAATTTATGCTGGTATATTCACATATCTATAAGTTTATTCTCTTTCAAATTTATAATATTGATTATTTATGGAATTCTGCAAACTATCTTTATATTTTTGAAAAAGAAAACATTTTTTTTTTAAATGTGGTTACCATAACAACCAAAAACCTAGGTCATTACTTTGAAATTTTTGCAGGTTATGAAATTTTAATTACTGAATATTCAGTACAAAAGGACTATGCTATTCAAATTCAATAAAAAATCACTTTAACCATTTAAGTAACTGATGTAAAGCACTTGGTTACTGGTTGCTATGATAATCATATTTTTGAAACTATTGGTAACCAAGGGATACATGCTATATTCAATAACATGTAGGATATACTCATCTGAGCCGCCAGAAACGTTTCGATCATGCCATGATAAAGCGATGTAGAATGAGACGAACATTTACCAAAAAAGGAACCAGCCCCAGTTGTGTATTCCATGCCATGAAGATGCACAGTGCAACATATTCTAATCGACTGTATAGATTTTAAGGTTGTAATAGATTCTCTGTATCAAGCAGCTGCTTTAGTAGTTCATTTTTACCTCCGTCAATCAGACGGAGGTCTAGGAGCGCAACGTGAAATCTCCCGCCAAATAATTGTCATATGGGGAACCCACGACTCGTGTGATTTCCAATAGGGATTGCAATGGTTCCCGACGAAATTTTGAAAAGTTTCTGGACACAAATGAATGCTTACGTCACAAAAGGTGTGCATCCTTTGCAGCGCTTCCACCGGGTCTCTTTATTCGAGGGTACTAAATTCGCGCGTGTACATGTACTTATAACTTCGCGCTGGTACAGATGGCCGGTATGCGAGGTAAAGACAAACCTGCGCTTTCATAAAAAGTAAATTTTCACGAAAGAAAAACTCGCATTCCAGATAGTATAATTGGAAACTTCCTCGAGAATCTCTGAATCGGCAAAAAGACGAGTGTCATTCACCAGGATGCGAGTCGGAAGTGAGAAGTCAAATTCAAAGTCAGAGGTCAAAAACGTAAAACTCCGAAGAACTCTCTCGGCTTTTTCTTTTCTTTTTTTTTTAGTTGGGGGGTGAGGGTTGGGGAGATAGCGACTGAAAAAATATATATTCCCATGCTTCAATCGTTATCTGTGAATCCGATCAACAACCTAGCCGGATAATCTGTCAAAAATTATCCGTCGTCTGGGTAAGGTTGAAGGGTCATCGGAAGCTCGAACTGTGATACAGGCAAAAACTGTTGTTGTTGTAGTCTGGAAAAATAACTGCCTCACGAGGCGCTCTCTCGGCTTTTTCTTTTCCTTTTGTTTGAAGATGGGGGGGGGGAGGGAGATAGCGACTGGAAATATATATCTTCCCATGATACTTCAATCGTGCGCTCATGAATTCCACGGAAAAGCGGACATTGCTAAACTTACAAGCGTCTAGTCCGTCATTCATAATCCAGCCGTCGTCCATTAGAGAATATCCGCGTCCATAATCCAAAGACCTATTCCATTTCCATATAACAGTATTAGCACCAAATTCAAAAAGACAAAAGTATACATAAACATAGGCTTGTTTCCTGCAAGAGAGAAGCGGTCAACAGTTTCAATGATGCCGGCAAGACATCATGATGTTCCA
>JAVTVY010002158.1:0-35375 GCA_036873755.1 Hanleya hanleyi
ATATTTCCCACCGATGAAAATTCTGACCCTTGCCGCAAAGGATCTGATACATCCAATACATACAATGGAAGAAATGAGATCACGAGACACCAACATTGGGAAAGACGTCACTAGCATTACGTCAACAATGGGAATGATACTGCTGTGATGTCAACAATGGGAATGAAGTTACTATCGTGACACAATATGGTGTCAGGGTGAAAATGTTAAGATTGTTGTGCGGGAGTTGAGGATTTCATAGGAGGTCACAAGAAACCATGCTTAACTACTCGCTGCCTGTTCCGTGCCCCTAGTGGTTTACTAATGAACTAAACTATACAAATGTATGTATGATCCGTTGAAATAAATGGCAGCTTCCCACTATAGTTCAAGTTAATCCCTGGATAATGCTGTGTCGGCGACACTGGTGCGCAGCATGTGGGCCACCGTGAGCTTCGGGTTGTTCTCTTGATCTCTCCCCTATGTTTATAATATGGAGCGGGTTTTTGAACTATTGATAACTGATGAAAATATGATAATATGGATAAAATATTCCCACCTTTCCAAGAAAGGACCAACAAGCTTACATTTACGATAACTGTGTCAGGTGAAAAATATACCAGTTATCATCAGTTGAAAAACTCGCTCCATGTTATAAACATCGGAGGGAGATCAAGGGAACCCAAAGCTCACAGTGGCCCACATGCTGTGTACCAGTGTCGTCGACACCAGGGCCAGACAGAATTGTTCATTGATTAACTTGAACTATAGTGGGAAGCTACCATTGACTTTCCTCTGATTGGTCCGAAATTGTATGCTTTCAAAAAAAATTTTTGTCTGCAATACTAAGAGAAGAAAAGCACATGCCGGTGAGCTTTCTCTCCGCTGATTTAACAAGACTGAAAGTTTGACAGCAGTTAATTCAGACTAATCCACAATTACTAGATGAGCAACTTGGATGGAAAGTTACCAAAGACAAGTTTTTGCATCAGTGGGTGTGGCGATCTGCATGGCTCCTATGGGCAAAGAGACATTTTCTATAGGACGTTCTGGCTCCAGATACTCCAGCACATTAAAAAGAGCCTGGACTACAGCAAACCTCATTATCAACCCACAGCCACTGGTCCAAAAATGATACACTTTTCAATTTCTGCTTCGTGTGGGAAGCCCTATTATTTCTAACTGAAAACCCTGACATCGATTCAGGGATTCATACACGTCAGTTCTACGTACCGAATTTCGGTTCGTAGATTGAGTTTTAAAACTCAATTTTTCAGTTCAAAACTCAATTTTTTTGAGTAAAAAATCAAAAGTTTTAACCAAAATATTTATACTCAATTTGTGTGTTGGAAACTGAATTTTCAAGCTTCGGAAACTGAATTTTTAAGCTTCGTAAATTCGAAATTTCAATAGCCGGTTGTCGGGAAATCATCCCATGGTCGCGGAAGCACATGTCAATCTGTCGGCAGCAACAACAACGTCAAGTGCAAACTCCGTCAGCTGCTCTGAATTTACCTTGGACGACTAGTCTGTTAACGGGATATATTCATCCGAGACTAGTTTATCCGACGTAATTTTAGTTGCATCGACATATATTTCCGTGGAAGAATCCCGAATACTTATGAACCGTAATTTCACTGAACAATCGACGAGTCGCCATTTTTTTTTTTTTTTTTTGGTTTCGTTTTCGTTTTCGTTCGACCTTTTCGTTCTCGTTCTTTCCAACGCAGGGAGATACAAACGATACTGAATAAACACACGTTGTTTTCGTAGAATGCCAATCGTAAGTATTTCTTTGTATAATCTGTGTGGTCTGTCTTGAGAGAATAGTAATACCACGTTGGTTTAATATAACGAAAATTGACACAACCATACAGCGTGCGGTTTGAGAACTTGACAAGGGAGTGAACTCTTCCTAGCGAGAGAGCAAGCAAGCGTTATAAAGTGTTGCGTTGTTGTTTTTTTCCTTCTTTTTTTTGTTAACGATATTCTATCAAAATAATATCATCCTCAAGACTCCTATTATTGGTGTAACCCAATACAATCATCGCGTATATAAATAAAATATATATAATCATCGTTTTATAAACCAGTGTGATTTTTCATACTGGTGGTCATTTGTAATTGAATAATATCACAGTAACTGGAACTTCACTTATGTCATCACAATATTTTATATATTTATTAATTCACTGCTTTTGTTAAATGTTCCCATAATTAATTTTTTTTTCTGTTAATGTTAAATTTTGGATAATGGTTTCTTCAAATTTAATTTTAGATCTAAATTAATAGTTTTTATGATATCAATATATATATTTTGTTATAATTACCACCTAACAAGTTGGGCCATATTTGTATACTGAAATTGGATGTGTGTTTGTGTATTATTCAGACAGTCCTGTGTGGAAGTTGGAAAAAGGAATTAAAAGTTCTTTTATGTAAATATTGTTGATTGATTGAGATATAACAGCTTTCAGAGAGGGAAATAGTTGACACTCCTCACTGCATGTATATGAGGAGTGCATGTACATGTATATATAAATGCAAACCAGTACCGGCAGCATTACAAAGTTTTAACTGATTACCTGAAGTATTACTCGTAAACAACTTGAATAAATCTAACATAATTTGTTCATGTATCCTGCCGGATACCTGAAAACATAATGATGGAAACGAGTAAACGCAATCAACAACACAAAATGGTTTTAATTACACAAAAGGTTAAAAATACCTGAATTGGTAACAGTAGACAAGGTTCACAGAAGGTAACATTTACCCTGGTTTGTAAAAAAATTATATACTCAACATTGGGGGAAAAAATTATCCTGGTTTGTAAAAAATTTATATACTCAATTTGAGGGAGAAAAAATGCCGATAAATTTTATTTTAACTCAATTTGAGTGAAAAAAAACTCAATTTTCCAGATTTCGGTTCGTAAAATTTGGACTTCTATGAATCCCTGCGATTATGTTCATCATTTGTTGCGGAAAAAACATTTACTTTCCAGGAACATCGTATATGAAGAATTACAGCGCCATAAAAACACAAAGAGATAGAAACGCTTGAAATCCGATCGATACACTGGGTCCAAAAACGATATGTACAGTAAATGAAGGCGATATAAGAATATAACAACACTATAGTTGATCATATATGATTAAGAAATAATACAAGCATTCAATGGAACCAAATGGCCGGATTGAAAAACGATCAGAGAATGTAGCAGATTTTGAGACTGCATATATTCTGCATCTGTGAGAGGAGTATAACTGTAATGTATGATATATCATGGGATGAAGGGTGAAATATCAAGAAGTGTAAACAGAAGATGGGTGACTGATCACGGGAGAATGCTGAAATTCATGATGGGGGGGGGGGGGATTATATACCTCCAGGGTGTAGTGCATGAGTGCAATCAATACAGTATCAGATATGTGCTATCTGAAAATATCAGTATATGGGGTCGGGCGAGGCTTAGTTTCAGAGATACAGGGTGGAGCTCTGTTCCGGGGGTGGGGGGAGAGGTGGATATACCCACAGGGTGTAGTGGATGAGTTCAATCAATGCAGTATCAGATATACTATCTGAATATATCAGTATATGGAGTCAGACGAGGCTTAGTTTTCAGATACAGGGTGGAGCTCTGTTCCGGGGATGGGAGAGAGGTGGATATACCCCCAGGGTGTAGTGGATGAGTTCAATCAATGCAGTATCAGATATACTATCTGAATATATCAGTACATGGGGTCAGGCGAGGCTTCGTTTCGGAGATACAGGGTGAAGCTCTGTACCGGAGGTGGGGGGAGAGGGGGATATACCCCCGAGGTGTAGTGGATGAGTACAATCAATGCAGTATCAGATAAGCTATCTGAAAATATCACCATATAGTGTCGGGTGAGGCTTAGTTTCAGAAATAGAGGGGGATACTCTGTTCCGGGGGTGGGGGGAGAGGGAGATATACCCCCATCATGGTGTAGTGGATGAGTGCAATCAATGCAGTATCAGATATGCCATCTGAAAATAGCAGCATATGGGGACGGGCAAGGCTTAATTTCGGAGATAGAGGCTAGGGCTCTCTTCCGAGGGTGGGGAAGAGGGGAGAGGGGGATATACCCTCCAGGGTGTAGTGAATGGGTGCAGTCAATGTAGCATCTGGTATGGTATCTGAAAATTTTCAGCATATGGGGTGGGGTGAGGCTTAGTTTCGGAGACAGAGGGTAGGGCTCTGTTCTGAGGGTGGGGGAGAGGGGATATGTATACATGTACCCCCAGGGTGCAGTGAATGGTTGCAGTCAATGCAGCATCTGGTATGGTATCTGAAAATATCAGTACATGTATATGGAGTCAGGCAAAGCTTAGTTTGCGTGATACATGGTAGAGCTCAAACTTTTACAAACCTTGAACACAAAACTTGTATCCTGGAATGTTGACGACGGACAACCAGCCAGCCAGCCAGTCATCAAGCCATCCAACATCAATCAATAGGACGGCTATTGCTTCGCAATCCGTCCAAAAATGATATTTTGAATAACTCAGGAGGTCCAAATTCAAACTGCTAATGAGATTCTCTCTATCTTTGTCGTGACCTCATAATAACATGATCTGCAAGGGGAATCCCGGAACTGTATCAATTTTGGACCAGGCATACAGTGCAAGATGTAGCTACTTTCAACAGTTTATCGTGAAGACAGTGCTATTTTTTACATCTTCTAAATGTAGAACTTTTCAAAGAAAAACAATTTTTGTGATAACATTGTCTGTACATTACATCATTAGCAGGACGGCTTGTTTGAAGAAAAGCGAATTTCGGCCCAGTACCCGAGGTCTATTCAACATGCATGCTGGAAAAGTACATGTATGCCAAAAATAGATGCATTATTTCGTTGTTTAAATCAATGAAAACTCAATGAAATCAGGAACACTAAAAGTTTAACCACAGGCTGCTTGAGGTCAAGAGTGAATGCTGCCATACTGTGTATAGGAGAAGAGTGAAAGAAGGAGTGAGTGAGTGAATAGAATTTAACGTCGCTTTCAACAATATTTCAGCTATATCACGACGAACCAACTAAGCATCACCCAGCCCAGTTGTGTTCCTGCTACTTCAAAGACAAAATCTTTGAAGCAGCATGGAACCAGACACCCTCCATCCACCCTATAAAACACTGAGGACAGCGCACAACACACAGACAGGACGCTTACATGGTGCAATAAAGACAAGTGATATTACAGTGCTAGACATCACATTATCAAGTTCCTGTTGCTTCTCAGCAAAATGCATTGAAGCAACAGGAACCTGAACCCACCCGTGAAAGCAGGAAATGCGGTTGAGAGCTGGTGGCCAGATCTCAGTGATCCCTTAATAATTTTGTACCAAACTTCGCTAATCTCTCAGAAATACCCTAAAAAGTGCTTTGTGAAAGGGCTTTGTTTCCACATGATGTTTTGTGTATTTTTTCATGCAGTGTCTCAGGTAAAATGACCAATCGCATTTGGTTGATTTACCTGAGACACACCCTCAAAAACACAGACCAATGCAAGCAAGGCCAAAGACATTTTGCGCCACTATTTCCAGGTATATCGGGGTAAAGCTATTAAATTTGCTGGCAGATTAATCAAGTATTTGCCAAGATCTGGCCACCCGCTCTCAAACGCCGTTTCCTGCCTTCAATCTCTTCCTATACACAGTATGGTGGCATATACTCTCGATCCCAAGCTGCCTGTGGTTCAACCCTTTCTCTTATTACATCTGAGAACATTCCTCAAAATAATGGCAAAGTTCAAAAGGAAGTGGCGTGATTATCGTAATACCTACTAAGGTCACGATAATCGACAGTGCTCCTCTTGGGGTACGCGCTCGCTCTTGGAGGTATAAAAGGCTCCACTCAGAGTCACTCTCTACCTGGCCGCGCTTTTTGATTTCTGGATAAAGTCTCAAACTATTATTTTATAATAAAATCTATTTCACGGAACATTAGGGATGTTGGTGGTTATATCCACAGAAGAATCATACTGGTGTAAACCATAGTTAAAGGTACTGCTCCTCACAACGCGTTTTAGGTGAAAGTTTGACAAAATTCAACTAGAAAGTGGTGAACTGTTTTATTTCAGTCGATTAGACTACCGGACATATCTATTGTGCATCTAGAGGGATAAATCAAGCAAATTACAATCAAACGGATATACATGATATCAGATATCCATGTGCAACAGTGCAGCATCTTTTTTCTGCACCTGTTCCGGTACTAACAATCGCATGCCTTGGATCGGCATCTTGATGTGTTCTATGGTTATTGAGTTGTTCTGTGCGATGAAGACAAGAAAAAAATAAGATATGTATGACACAGAAAACGAATTAAGAGTGGAACCTTCCATTTTCACTCTGAACATGGAGCCTACTATAGATGGAGGAATAACATCTTATCAGTCTCATCTACATGTACCACCCTCTGTGTTTAATCCACTTAAAACACTGCTCAAAGAAATGTCAAAGCAAGCAGGCTAGATAATGAGGTCTTACTTTGTTGACACTGCTGGTTTTATTGCTGTCAGCCTGTCCTATGTGTTGAGGTCTGGCTGCTGACAGCATTCAAGGCACTTGTCGATGTCATAAAACTGTGGTCTATCTTTCAACACTGTTACAGTAATCTGGGCAGAGATAAACAACAACCAACAGTAAACCGACCAATCTGTAAATAATGGCTGTAGTTGGAAATCATGGTAGCCAGGAAATCAGGCTCGGAAAATGCTGCCTTTTGGTGCAAAAAACATTGAAATCTGTCCACTAGATCCAGATTATGAGATATATGGATGAATGAACATATGTTCAAGCTGTGTGAATTGTTCTCGTAAAATAAATTATTTTCTGGAGACTTCCTGATAATATGAATGGACACATTGGTGAGATGGCTGGCTGCTGTACACATTCCACCTACGATTAGGGTGCTCACATGAGCGAACATTGCCTTTTTAGCACATTTTACAGATATTATCAGGTTTACTTCTTACTCCCTAAAACATGCATGTTCATACCACCACGGAACATAGCGGAATTAGCCTCGAGTCCCTGTAAGCCTGGTCAGTCAGCCCCCCATGTGGTAAGATGAGCGGTCATAAAATAATCAAGGGGCTTAGCTTTATCACTGTCGGTGGTCAATTTTTTACCACTGATGTCGTGGAGTGATCTCTCCATCTATAGTAGGCTCCATGCTCTGAAATAACCCTTCTATACCTCCAATAACATAGAAACTCGAGCTGTGATAGGTAAATTTAGGGTAAGGGGCGTGGCATTCCTATCACAGCTCAGAGCGAGGGTAGGTGAAAATTTGGCGATAAAAGTTGGCATTCCGAAAAGTGCCTTTTCGCAATCTTTCGCTGACGAAAATAACGAAACGGGAGAGAAAAAATATGCCAATTTGATACAGACTGACCGACCTGAGCTTCTTTGACCATGTACCATCTCTCATGACTGTTTTGATGCTGACAAAATGTGATCAAATGTGTGGGAAAAACATTGACTGATTTTCCCGTTTTGCGCCTTTCTGACATGTTGTAAGAATATGACCTATGCTATTTTTATCTCGTGATCACGTGAATAAAAACACGTCGCTATTGGTTTATAACCAGCAATAATCGATTTCTTGATGACGTGAACAAAAAGGTCAACCACATTCTGCGCATGTCCCTGTCAACTGGAGAAAGAAACACAAGGGCAGGCCCAGTAGGGGCATCAGCCATTGTATTCCTCAAGGGTCTCAAATCTGCTCCCATATGTCTAAGAATATAAGAATATATAAGAAAGCCGTTGCCAAGGTGGGCAATAATTATGTTGGGGAGGTGGTAGGTATCCGACTAGGTCTAGAATATGTAGCAGGCACTACCGTGGAGGCAGATGTAAACATCTTCACAGACTGCTAGTCTGCTATTGTGTCTAGCTTTTCTTCAGACATTCCAGGCAACAGAGCAGAGGATATTAGTGCTATTAGAGCATCAGCTAGAATCATTTTGAGATGCGGAGCAAGAGTCCAATGCCACTGGTGCCCAGGTCACCGTGGTATAAGAGGCAACGAGATTGCTGATGAGTATGCTAAACCTGCAGCAGTAGAGGCTCAGTCTATGCAATCAGAATTCGCAAATGATAAATCCTCAGTGTTTCGACACATGAGGAAGAAGGCGGTAGTTAAATGGCAATGACGGTTGGAAAACTCCACAAAGGTAAGCTGTGTACAGGCTGTCATCAACAAGACCAACACCAGAAAGTATTTCCATAAACACAGAGGAAGAGAACAAAGCTGCCTGAACCAGATCCTCAGTGGTCATACCAAACTGAAACGTCATCAGGTGAAGCTGAGCACCACCTTAATGTCAGCAGACTGCAGTGTCTGCAATGTGCCTGAGACAGTACATCATTATGTCTTCCAGTGCTCGAGATTTGAGGAAGAACGTGATTCTCTGATGGACAAAGTGAATCAGACTCTGTGTCTTTCCAACAGGGAGAAAGGGTCTATTGTGGGGGAGATCAACCTACAGGTGCAGCTAAGTGGGCACAGTGAGGTCCTCTCAAGGGAGCATAATTCTAAGATAGTGGGAGCATTCTGTGACTACCTGGGAAAGACCTACCCTCCCTAGAACATGCATTTAAATTATTCGCATCAGCTGTGCCACCCGCACAAGGATTGTAAATAACATCACCATGTTTCTCCAGGTTATAATGTACATAGTATTTCTATCTACCTTACCTCTGTATATTGTATTTTTTTTTATTTTTTTTTTATGTTTTTGGGGGTTTTTTGCCCTACTCTGCATCAATGAGTTTGACAACACATATTGATCGATCGAACACCGCCCGCCGTCTACTTTCTCAAGCATAAGAGAACAACAGCATTTTGGGAATATAGCACCACGTGATTTTTTCTTGTAGCATCAGTGAAAAATACCCATCGAGTTAAGAGTGGATTTACAGATAAACAACAACAACAACAACGTTTTGTTGACAAAATCCGTGTTTGAAGGCTGATTCCAACTAATTAAAGGAGTCATTAGGTGGTTGTCATAGTGCTGGAGATACCAAATCATATTATTTATTCGATATTTCGTGCCTCTGTCTCAATTCCCCATGCCATGTGCAGTTAAAACTTAAAGATCTCGAGCGACTGACGTCTTATTTAGTTCTTTCCATTTCAGGCCATATCAGCGATTTCGGGCTAAGGAGTCCGATTCAGCAACAACAACCAAAAAAAATTAAAAAAATATCAGCAACAACAACCAAAAAAAATAAAAAAAATAGACTCCTTAGACGATGTTTTCGGGTTATACCTCCAAGAGTAGAGGAGCACTCATGATCGATTGTATGCCGTGAAGGTGTCAGACTCTCATAATAAGTTGTCATCAAAAAGGTATATATTTATTGAATTCTACTGCTAGAGTAAAGTTGATCAGGAATGCCATTATTGCTCTTCTAGTCGTCAATGCCAGAACTGTCAAATAATTTATCACAATGATCAGATGATGACGTTGTTGTTGTTGCTCTTCTAGGTTTTGTTCTTGTCATAATTTTGATTAAATTAGTGTCATTATGCTTCCGTGTGCTGTCATCAGCCGTAACTGTCAATAAACTTACAGATCGAATTGTTTCTTAGAGTGTATCCTCTTCTCTCTGTCAAATGTATTCACTTTTCAATTTCTACGTACAAAAGACATCTCATCGATTCCATCATGGCATCTGGGATTACTGAATATTCATAACCCTGGTTGATTTATTCTCTTTCTGGTAAAAGAATGGATTGGAAGCGACATAACTCTAGACAAAAGAGTTACGTCCCTTAGACCATAAGCGGACGTTTTGCTCAATAAAACATTCTGTACGTCGAACATGCCTCAAACTTCAGTGTGTTATGTTTTGGGTACTAGACGTTCTCCGATAATATCAGAAAGACCCGGTAGTTATGGTTATTTGGGTCCCGGACAGGAGCCCTTGAGGACAGGAGCCCAGTAGGACGAGAGCCCTTAGGACAGGAGCCCAGTAGGACACGAGCTATTTCGAAAGTGGACACGAGCCCAATCTCAGTAAACTCAGATGTAATATCACGGTATTCCCCTGATTTAATATCTTGTTTTACCTAGATTGACACGAGCGCACAACTATATATTTTGATTGAAAATATCCAACAAATACATGTAAAGGACAATTTTAACAAATTAGTAAAGTTCAATAGCACAAGTTTGAACATGTTGGCCAATCAATTTTACTGTACCCACGTATTTAACAACTACACGTTGAGCAAGGAGTAGCATTTGAACAGGGGCTGTCATGTTTAATGAATTTTAATTAATTTTTTGCTTTTTGATATGGCAATGATAAAAATAAAACATGATTTTTTTCTTAATTTAAAAAATAAACAATACGAAAGTAGACTGTCCAACATGTTCAGATTTTTAATTAATTTTTTACCTTTTAATGTCAATGATAACAGAAAAAAAATAATTTTTTCTTAATTTTTTTAAGAAAAATATGAAAACAAACTGTCCAACATTTTGTCTTTGCCGCCAAATTTTTATTTTTTGAGGGCTCCTGTCCGCGCCCGGTCATTTATCTGTGTGAAATAAACACAATTCACAATGTTAATATTATGAGCCGTACCCAAGTTGCGAGCGGGAACACAGGGGCGGAGGAAGGTCTTCAAAAGTGTGTGTGTGTAGGGGGGGGTACAACTGTGAAAAAATGTTAGTATCCGGGGCAATCCTAAGGGGTCCGGGAGCATTCCCCCCCCCCGGAAAATTTTGAAATTTCCCGCAATCTAGCGCATTTTGAGCACTTGTTTTAGAACAATTTTTCGAAAGCTTCCCATTTCAATTTATTCTGCATCCTAATGGTGATATATTTGCAGTTTGTAAATTAAATGAATATTTGCTATTCGAGAATAGCCCAAACAAGCTGTATGTACCCGTGCAAAACAGGAACAAAATTGTGTTCCCTTTAATCCATGACAGTTGATTTTATTAAATCCACAAGATGCCTGCCGTAGAGAGTATTTTTCAATTCATGTCGAAAAAGTGAGGGGGTACAAAGGGTGTAATGCACCCCCAAACACACACTCTGTGACGCATGATTTTTGGTTCTTGATTTCAGGGCTCCATGCAGTGACTGTTTTAACCAGTTCAAACTTACAGTCTTTACAATATTTTGCGCGAATTAGATCTAGTAATGAGAGAAACATGAGGCAGCACTTTTAGTTGCACTGACCCCTCAGCCTTAAAAACATTGTTTTTATGAACACTTGAATGAAAGATAAATATTTTAAACATTGGAAATCAGCCATCGCAGAGGTACTACTCTCTAAAAAAAAGTTGAGTGAAATTTCACTCAAGTAAGAGTGGAAATTGATCCCACTCAATACTTGAGTATCAAATAAGTTCAAAACATTCCAAGATAGGCTTACAGCCCGGGCATGTATGCATGCATGAGTAGTATATAGCCGTGATTTCGAGTAGTTGGCGCCTCATTGCGCATGCGCGAGAAAGTAGTGTGCGCAGGAGTGTTGTGCGCAGGAGTGTTGTGCGCAGGTATGAGATTTTGTGGCGGTTTTGTGGCGGTGTTCTGCGCAAGTGTGCCGTCATGTATGACGTCACTTCCGGTATGCGTGAATCGGGTGTGTGTATTCCTCCGCGGTGATGCGGTCTGGTGGTGATGCGGTCTGCCTCCGCGGACAGAAAGTAGTCCCAAATTCTCCGGCATTCTCCGGCAATCTTCAGGGGCGAGAGGGGTCCCTAGTGTACCGATTGGGTCGTATGAGGTATCAATGTGAAGCATTCGTGAAGGGGCATCTGATGGGGTGGGTGTGGGGTTGAAATATCGTCATTCTGCGCATGCGTGGTAGACCAAGGGTATGGAAATAGACGTTTTGGGGTTTAGGTGGGTCACTATTGGTCCGATGGAGTCGAGTGAGGTATCAATGTGAAGCATATGTGAGGGGGCATCCGATGGGCTGGGTGTGGGGTTGGAATATGGTCATTCTGCGCATGCGCGGTAGACCAAGACGTCACTTCCGGGTTTCACAAAAACTACCTCCGAACCCAGAAGATTTCCGATGTTTCCTCAGACGTAGGGTCCGGATGTTCAACATCCGGGTTTTCCCCGGCCCGGCCCGGTCGCAGCGCGCGCGGGTGATCCGGGCGAGCACGTGCGCGGGTTAAAGGGAAGTTTCAGAAGTGTGCAAGGGCACTATATCACATCGGGGTATATATTTCATCCAAGTATAGCGGAAAGCGGTTGTCGTGAATAACAACAAGTGCAGCCATGTTTATACAGTTTATTATCCCCAATGTTACATCATACCCAGACTGGGGGAGCCGCCCTGGGTATGTTTAGTATGTTCACAGCAAAACAAATTGAAATATCAAACACCATGTTTTATTATTTAACGCATCGTCACATTTAATGTTTACTGAGCTCAAGTCAACGATCAGCATGTAGACATAGAGAGTATATACGGCATGTTATGCTATTGATCAGTGCAAGGGTGACGCATTCAGCCGATGGGTGTGGTCGATCAGCTTGGTAACGAAGAACGTAACATTGGTGACCCTCTCTACGACCCAATGTGTGTTGGGCGTTGACGATGTGCCCATCTCAAGGGATCCACGGTGTCCAGTTTCTCCAGCATCGTCTCTAGCGACGCCCGGTTAATGATGGTGAACGGCTGGTCGAACACATGGCTGTTATTACTGGCATAATAATACCGTAACTGGTCCGTTTCTTTGTGACGTAAGATGTACCCGAAAGCGACATCCAGTTTGAAGACCGTAGCTTGGTCATTGAAGATGGCTTCCACGTAGCTGCGTAGAAGGGTGAGGTCGGTGAGTGGGAAATTGTAGATATCTGGAATAGGGCGATCACGGTGGAAAACGTGCCGTATCATGGGCCATTGGCGCCGATAGATGTCACTCACTGGATGGGCGTCCTGTAACAGATCGCTAGGAACATCCACTGCATATTCCAGAAAATGTTCGATGTCGTCAGGCGTATGACTAGCAACAATAATGCTAGGGACTGCCTGGATATCTAGGCTCTTCTAACCCTCCTGGGTGCCACTTTAGTGGGAAGTTGTCGCCCAAACCGTAGAGACGGGGCATGAATCAAACGCTGATGCCGTCTTAACTGACTGGGTCGTTTGAAGAGTTGACCACATTCATTACATTGTTCCGTCGCGCCCTCGGATCCTCCCGATTAAATGACCGTGCGCAGGTTATACAAGTATACCGTGCACCGTTGTGGATGGAGTACTCGTGCCGTCGCAAATCTTCTGGGCGAGTAAACTGCTTCTGGCAAGTTGTGCAAGTGAACATCTTGGTGCTGTTTCGTGCCATATAGATCTTCTCCGCCATGATATCTACCCCCATGTGTTTAGTGATTATGTTTTCCACCATGGGCAGATCACATATATCGGCCACATGCTGCATCTCATCAACGAGGCGAATATGGTGCTGTAGAAGCTTAGTTCGGTGAGATGACTCCATGACTGTTGGCTCAGGCTGGTCAGGCAAGTAGCTGCTATGGTGAGATAGGCTGGTGAGGTTCAGGCAAGTAGCTCCTCTCGTCAGATAGGCTCAGGCTGGTCAGGCAGGCGCAGGCTGGTCAGGTCAAGCAGGCCAATGAATGCAGCAATGCCCTAAAAATTCCCACTTTTAGACACCTACATAGAAGTACCCGGATGCAGGCGTGGACGTCACCGAAAAAAACACCCACAGTCAACTCGCCACATACAGTCGCCCCCTCAACACCCTCATACATACCCGGATGACGGACGTCACCGAAAAGACACGGACTTTACCGAAAAGACACGGACGTTACCGAAAAGACACGGACGTCACCGAAAAGACACGGACGTCAGCGAAATTCTGGGGGAAAACCCCACAGACAGGTCAGTACATGCATTCCTATCATGTTTCCTACTGGTTCCTCCAGCGTGGATGTGCTGTGATGGAGGGGCTAATAAAAGGATTGATCTGTAATCTTAGTTGTTGTTGCTCTCTTTTTTGGACTAACACATCAGAATAGTACGTATCACGGACTACACCCGTAGAGCTACGTCTAGGCGCACATGTATGACATGGTCTATAAAACACGTCCCTCTGGATCCCACACCCCCATTCCTACGGTTGCAGAGCCATGACGGACACCCATCCCTATGCGACTCGCATTTTACAGCATGCGACCGTGGTTAATTCGCTCACGGGTTACCGAGCAGTGGTTCGGGCCATGTTTGCAGATGGCGACGACAACGAGGGGCGACGCCAGATTCTGAAAGAGTTCACAGAAGCGGTCCTCGACAGAGTGCACTCGATGGAGAGATGTGCCATCATTCACCACTACTGGACTATAACAGCCATCCTTGATGCTCGGGCTATGGACCACGAGCGCTCACGCCGCAACCAGCGACGGCTGGTTGGCCTAGTAATGGTCTGTGCCCTATTGCCCCTGACGCTGTGGCATTGACAGTGGGACCTGACCATAAATACGAGGGTCAGACACAGTGTGCGTCATTCACCGATCGTCATTGGGTCAACCATGTCACCGAGGGACCTGACCATAAATACGAGAGACAGTCCGAGTGTGTGTCATTCACCGTTCGTCATTGGGTGAACCATGTCACCAGTTCTACGAACCATCCTTCCCCTTACACCCCGGGTGGGGTTACACGTCTATGAAGATAAAGTCACCCTCGTGGAAGACCGTGGAGATGTTTGCTGGTCGCGCGCTGAGATCGTATCGAATACGGTTACGCTACACCGTGACGGCTGGACCAAATTTAAACGGGTGTTGAGTGGTGAGCTCGACGGAAACCTCATCCACATAGACAATGCCATCTACGTACACAGTGGACCCTTCTTCCCACGCCTGGGCCGTTACCAAGACCCTACACGAGGCTTCACCCTAGACCCCGATCTGTGGACAGCCTTCGAGAAAGTGGTGCCTATTGTGGACCAGCTGTTTACACCGGACGAGCGGTCATCAGACGAGTTGGAGTGGGCTCGTGCCCTGAGAGAAGCGGCGGCAGAACACAATGAACAAATTTCTAGCAATAAAGCAGAGGCAGACGATGATGCCACTGATTACCCGGCTAGACTCAGTGACATGACCACCCGATCCTTTGATCTCACGGGGCTCTCCGTATAAATACGAGAGACAGTCAAATCTGGTACCATTCACGTACTGATCATGACGGAGCATATAATACTGGCGTATCTCAGCTTGACCTCCGAGGTTTTCCTGCACGATTATGCGGAGGATACGGTCGATATCATGGAGGAGGTGGAAGACATCTGTGATACAGACCCTACCCTGTCTCGTGAGGTCTGGACCAAATTCAAACGGGTGTTGTCTGGTGAACTGGACGGCGACCTCATTCACTTGTGTCACGATGTGTACATCCGACGCGGCCCCTTCTTTGCTCAATTGGCTCGGCTAGATGGGGGTACAGTGCATTTTACCCTTCACCCTGATCTATGGTCTGCGTTGGAAGATGCCGTGGCAGATGTGGATCAAGTGCTTATCAAGCGGTCATCAGACGAGTTGGACTGGTCATTTACCATGGACACTGTGCTGGAGAAGCCAACGAAGAAAATCAGAAAGAAACTCCGGCCCAAGATATACCCGTTATAAATAAGCGATAGAGCCAGGGTCCATCATCATTTGTAACCATGAAGCGCTGGGAGAAGGTGTTGGATAACTTCTACTACAGTCCCGACAGTCCGGCGGCCTATAGTGCATTGACGGCTCTCTATCGAGCGGCCAAACCCCAGGGGATACAACGTGCCTAAGTCCGAGATTGGTTAAGAAAACAAGACACCTATACCTTACATCGAGCTGCCCGTCGCCATTTTCTACGGAGCCGGGTCATCGTGGGAGGACTAGATGCCCAATGGCAAGCGGATTTGGTCGATATGAGCGCCTTTGCCAAACACAACGATGGCAATCGGTATATCTTGACGTGCATCGATATCCTGTCGAAGTATGCGTGGGTGGTACCCATCCGGACGAAAACGGGGGCGAATCTCATAGCGGCGTTCAAGGACATCTTCAAGACCGGGCGCAAACCTTTGTATTTGCAAACCGACGAAGGCACGGAATTCCTCAACCGTCCGTTCCAACAGTTTCTGAAAGTCCAGAAGGTGTTTTTCTTCCATACGTACAACGAGACCAAGGCTTCCGTGGTGGAAAGGTTCAACAGGACATTCAAAGGTCGCATGTATAAATATTTCACCTATAAGAATACAAGACGGTACATCGATGTTCTTCCGAAACTTGTAAGTGGTTACAATCGAGCCTATCACCGGGGTATAGAGAGAGCCCCCATTACCGTGACCCAACGCAATGAAGCCCAAGTCCGGCGTGTCTTGTACCCCAGGCAATCGCAGCGAACGCCGAAGGAGGTGTTCAAGGTCGGGGACCCTGTGCGGATCAGTAAAGTCAAGGGCAAGTTCGAGAAAAGTTACTTGCCCAACTGGAGCGATGAGCACTTCCTGATTAAACGACGCCTACCCCGACAGCAGCGAGTCTATGAACTGGAAGATCTTCAAGGGGAACCGTTGCTAGGGACGTTTTACGAGACGGAATTACAGCCTGTCGTAAAAACAAAGCAAGACTACTACACGGTGGAGCAGATTTTGAAAACGGACCGTCGACGTGGCAAACTGTTTCATTTCGTCAAATGGCAAGGTTGGCCCAGTTCCTTCAATTCCTGGGTCGCGGCCAACCAGGTGAAACGACTATAAAGCCGGACCCCACTGCCGTCATCCTTCATTCCACGTTCGACCACAGTGCTGTGGACAAACAGCAGCTGCCTCTGAACACAGCGTCTCCCAAAACGCGCAAAGCGCAAGTGGGCTTTGTGGTGATAGTGCTAACCCTGCTGAGTGTGTTGTACGGAGGTGTGTTTTACGACGTAGCCTATGTCAGCGCGCTACTTAACCAACTGAGAAAACCAACCACCAGTCAAACCAGTCTACAGATAGCACCAGTCAACCCCGTATCGAGCCCAGTCATCACTACCACCACACCCCGTGTACAAGCCACATCGAGCTCCACACCAAGTATACAGTCCACACCTACACCAAGTACACCCACTACGTCTGAAAACCCACCGGATTTCCTCCCTCACAGTGAACAGACAACGGCCACCGACGTTGTACCCACCACCATCATCCCTCACAGTGAACAGACAACGACGACCGACGCTGTACCCACCACCACTCCAGTTCACTCGTACCAAATTTACAAGAGCGGGTTACCACGACAGCGGATACACCTCCAACCATGGACCCTCGGTGGCAGCATCCCTTCACTTGCGCCAGTTCACTCGTACCAAATTTACAAGAGCGGGTTACCACGACAGCGGATACACCTCCAACCATGGACCCTCGGTGGCAGCATCCCTTCACTTGCGTCATCGCAGGACCGACTGGCTCCGGCAAAACGCACTTCGTCAGGACGCTCCTTCAACACGCCGACAGCATGATCACCCCACCCATTGCCCGAGTCGTGTGGTGTTACGGAGAATGGCAGGCAGCGTATGCAGCAATGCCTCACATCACGTTCGTGGAAGGCCTACCTAACCTGGCCGATTTGGAACCGGACACCTTGGTGGTTCTGGATGATCTCATGGCGGAGACGGATGCGCGAGTCACCCAACTCTTTACCAAAGGCAGCCATCATCGACGGCTCAGCATCATCTACATTGTGCAGAATCTGTTCAGTAAAAACAAAGAACATCGCAACATCAGCTTAAATGCCCACTATCTGGTGGTCTTCAAAAACCCGAGAGATACCACTCAACTGCTGCACCTGGCGAGACAGATGTATCCCGGCCGCTGCGTTGGAAGCCTTTAAAGATGCGACAACCCCTCAGCACGGGTATATGCTCTTCGACCTCAAGCAAGTCACCCCCGATCACCTTCGACTACGGACCGGCATCTTTCCCGGAGAGACCCACCACGTGTACATGCAAAAATAATGTAAACACACCCACAGTGGCTCCCCCAGTTGGAGTGTGTGTGTTTGATGATGGGGATAATAAAAAGAATTAATACCACAGCATGCTTGACTTTGTCTCTGTTCTCTGAGGTAGATAAAAAGGGCAGAGTTGTGCGTTCTAGCATTAGTTGTACATGATGTCTGCGCGAGTACGGAAGCGCGCCCCGACGCTCCGTGTATTGAAGACGGCCCCACCCGAGTTGGTCCGAACCATTGTACGCGGTGCGGACCCTGACCTTGTACGCTGTCTGTGCGAGATCGGGTACAACCTGTTAAAAGGCAACGTACCACTGACTCCGGCTCAGAAGACCAAGTTGGCCAAGCATAAGACAGGTCTCCGAACCCTAGTCCAGAAGCGAGTCTCTCAAACACAAAAGAAAAAGTTGTTACAGAAAAGCGGCTTTCTCGGGGCCATCTTAGCACCGTTGGACGCTTCCGTGTTGGGTCCAGTATTGGGTGGACTCTTCGGCCGACAATGAACCACACGAAAAAAATGGTCCTCGTGGAACCACGGTTCCTTCAAAACCTCCAATCGCCCTACCCTGTTCCACCTACGGTGAAGACCATAAACACCCTCGATGAAGAGATGCAACAGATCTTACAAAGACCGAGGTTGAGCGACATTGAGAAAGTACAACGGTACAATGAGGCGCTTCAACGGTACATGACGTTCATGGACCAATACAAAACCCTCTCTACCCCACCACCACCACCACCACGCGACACACCGCCGACCTCAGCACCGCTCCAACAGCCGCCATTACCAGGGATACCACCCACAGCCCCACAGTGGGTGGAAGACGAAGTCCTGAAGAGTGTACCTGCATCGTTCAAGAAACAAGCTGGCCTGGTATTACAACGGATGAAACAGAATCTTAATATGACTTGAAATGATAAAGGCGAACTACTGGTACAGAATCAAGTGGTCCCCGGTACCCACATGACGGATTTAGTGAATGACCTGATGCGTCAACGCAGGTCGCACACGGATCCTCGAGGATGGGAGGTCTTCGCTCAAGGCTTGAAAGACATGCATGTACCACAGGAATTGGTGGGGAACCCCAGCGCTGGGCCTGGATGCAGCGGACCCAGCAATCGCCGAGTGGCCCACTACCTTCTTGGGAAGACGAGTGGAAACCGGATTCACCCCCCAAAACACCACCACAACGGGCACCTTCTTTTCGCGCCTTTAAAAAACCACCCTTGATCAAGACACCCCACATCTCCAGAGCCGTTACACGTAGCAAGTCACCGCGACGAACACGACGCCGGACACAACCGCCCAAGGCCTGGAACACCTATTCAAACCAACAGCAGCAGCAGGACAGCTCAGTCGTCATGTTTTACCTCACCTTACCCTGTAACAGTTCGCTGGATGTGTTTCCTGACAACACCTTGGCCAAGTACGTCACCCAGTTACCGCAACCGTTGCATTTACCTGGACGCTGGGAATGTGGCCTCGTGGATATCCAATACCCTTACTCGTGGTACAACGTGCGAGCCAATGAAGTGTGGTACGAGGTGACCTACGATGGAAAAGACACCCGACTCACCCTCCCGGAAGGCCAATACGATACTCCCACGGAGTTCATGGGTGGGCTCACAAGACTGTTGCATTATAAGGCTCTACGGGAGATCACGAATAGTTCAAGACCCGTCAAAGCCTATCCCTTGAAGAATCACGTGGACTTCGATACAACGCACACAACGACAAGGCACAGCTCATCCTCACCGCCAACGTGAGTGTCGTACTGAGTCCTATCCTACAGCAAATGCTGGGTTTCGATCTACAGACGTTCGCTGGTCCACCGCCCACCAAGGCCAGATCCCGATGGATATGAAGTCGGGTATGTACGGACTCTACGTCTACTCGGACGTGGTCGACAACCACATCGTGGGCGATATCAACACACCTCTGTTACGGGTGGTCCCCATTAAAAAGACGTATGGAGATCAAGTTACCCACAGTTTCACTCACATGCTCTACCTACCCGTACGACAAACCGACATCAACACTATCACGGTGGATATAAGAGATGACACGGGACGACCGGTGGCATTCGAACGAGGAAAAGTGGTGCTGACACTTCATTTTCGACAAGCACGTGCTCCCCACTTTGTATAATGAAGGTGCCTTACGAGTGCGATGCACGCAGCTATATGGACTATTATGCCCAACAGGCCGGAGGTGGCCTTCCGGTCTTTAGTGGTGCACGCATGCAACGAGGACATGGGCTGGGGAACATGCTCGGGAGCATCGTCAAAACGTTCCTGCCTTTGGTGACGCGTGGGGTGAAAGCAATCGGCAAACAAGCGGTACGCAGTGGACTGCAAGTCGCCGGTGATGTCTTGGGGGGTACGGCACCCAAAGAAGCCTTGAAACGGCGGGCAAAAGAAGCGGGAGGCGTCTTGGTCGCCAAAGCACAACGCACCATAGGGAATAATAAAAGACCTGCACCACCGAGACCACGCACCAGTCGACGACCGACCCAGCGACGGCGCACATCGAAGACCCAGGATATCTTTTCTTAAACATGTCCTTGATCCACGCAGAGTCCTGCCCCTCCACCAACAGTGAATTTGATTTGTGGACCGTCCCGCCCACACAGACCAGTGCCGAACAAGGATTATGGGTGGAGCATCTCCCGCTCTCCAGCATCAACGAAACAGGGCCCATCGAGTTCACCATCAGTAATGCGGATACGCCTTATGTGGATTTAGCACATACATACTTGTATGTGAAAGCCAAGATGGCTCCAGAATCGTCGACCAAGCAACCGTGGGCCCGACGAATCTCTGGCTGCACTCGATGTTTCAACAGGTGGATATATTTCTCAGCGACAAACTCATCAGTGACTCGACCAACACGTACCCCTATCAAGCCTACATCGAGACGCTCTTGTCGCATGGACGAGAGGCTAAAAAATCTCAACTGACAGCCGCTTTATTCTACCAGGACACAGCCGAGCACATGGGCGCAGAGAGCGACAATGCGGGATATAACAAACCGAAGGCTTTGACCGCGAACGGCGTCTCGGTGGATCTCATGGGTCGACTGCACGCAGACATCTTCATGCAAGACCGGTACCTCTTGAACAAGATCCCCATCAAAATCCGACTGATACGGGCGCCTCCGACCTTCGCCTTGATGGCCACTAACATAGACGGGCATGCAGCTGACTATAAGATTGTCATCCAAGACGCAGTCCTGTATGTCAGAAAAGTGAAACCGAATCCAGCCGTTCAATTGGGACACCTCAAAGCCTTGGAAACAAAACCAGCCCAGTACCCTATCAGACGTGTGCAAACCAAAGTGTTCTCTGTGTCTGCTGGAAATATGAGCGCCAACAAAAAAAACCTGTTCCTGGGGGAACTACCCAAGCGATTGATCCTGGCCTGTGTGGAAAATACCAGTTTCAGCGGAGCTTACCCAGAGAACCCGTTTGACTTTAAACATTTCGGCATCAATTTTGTGGCCCTGCATGTGGATGGACAACAGGTCCCAGCCACGGCCACCGAACTTTGGGCGCGCGAATTTCATTCGAACCTATCAGAGCCTGTTTACAGCCACCGGTCAAATCAACCAGGACGAAGGGAATATGATCAGTCGGGAGGACTACGCGAACGGATACACGTTGTTCTGTTTCGATCTGACCCCACCTTAGAGAACGACCATCAGCTGGCCCTGGCCAAGCAAGGCAATTTACGGTTGAAAATCCACTTTCTACGAGCCCTCCGGAGCACCGTCAATGTGATCTGCTACGCCGAGTTTGACAACATCATTCAAGTGGACAAGGCGCGCAACGTGCTGTGTGACTTCTCCACCTAACATGGATACAGACCAGATAACCACCGTGCTGGAGAATGACCCAGAGACACGTATGATGTTTCGCCCGAGATGTGTTCCCATTAGACCGTGTGTATCCTGCTGCTTACGTTCTCAACACGGACCCGATGGATCGGCCCGGTGACCGTTGGGTGGCCGTGTACTTGACAGAACAGCAGGGCGAATACTTTGACCCGTACGGCCTGCCACCCCTCCATCCCGATTTAACAGACTTCATGGATCAAAGCACAGAGACGTGGTGTTGGAACAGTCAAACGTTGCAAAGCCTGACCAGTAGCGTGTGCGGACAATATTGCTTGTTTTACCTGTACCATTGATGCCGGGGAAGAACCTTATCTACCATCGTACAGATGTTTGACGAGTACCCCAAGGCCGAGGACCGCGATGTACTCGTATATGACTGGGCCGCCCATCATTTCAATGTACCGTTCTGGGCTTAAGTTCTTTCAATGTACAAGCCCCCTGTTCTGGGCTTAAGTTTACAAGCCCCCTGTTCTGGGCTTCAGTTCTTTCAATGTACAAGCCCCCTGTTCTGGGCTTCAGTTTTCACGTGGTTGTTCTCACGTTGTTGTTGTTACTGAATAAAAAACAAAATGAGATCTCACCAAAAAACCCCTGTCTTGTGTGTTTTCTATATGAGCATAATGCATGAAACTGGCTTTGAACACCGTATCAGCCAATCAGTGGCCTAGAATGGGGCCAAAGGTAACCCATCCATGTCCAGAAAACATTACCCGGATGTACAAGAACCCGGATGTAGGCGCGGAAGTAGGCGAAAGCATTCTAGTACCCGGATGGAGACGCAGACGTGAGCAAAATTCTAGTACCCGTCCATTGGTTCTTTTATCGATCGCTCATTGGCTCTTTTTCTCGACCGCTGATTTGTCCAAATGGAACTGCCCATCCTTCCCAGGTTAATTTACAATCTCCTTTTTGTGTTCAAGCTCTGTATATCGATGCCGCAACATCGTTGCCGAACATTGCCGAAAGGGAGATCTTTGACCTTCTGACTTGGATGTGACCTTTGACCTTTTGACCCGACATTCACCCGCGCACTTCCGGTGATGACGCGTACTTCCGGATAACACGCGCGCGCGCGTGCGGCAGGAGAACCCGCGCGCGCGCGCGCTGCGGCCGGAGTAACCCCCTCGCGCGCTGCGGCCGGGGCGGGCCGGACCGGGCCGGGAAAACCCCGGATGTTGAACTGAGGAAACATTGGAACTCTTCTGGTGACGTCTTGGTCTACCGCGCATGCGCAGAATGACCATATTCCAACCCCACACCCAGCCCATCGGATGCCCCCTCACATATGCTTCACATTGATACCTCACTCGACTCCATCGGACCACTAGTGACCCACCTAGACCCCAAAACGTCTATTTCCATACCCTTGGTCTACCACGCATACGCAGAATGACGATATTTCAACCCCACACCATCAGATGTCCCTTCACGAATGCTTCACATTGATACCTCATACGACCCAATCGGTACACTAGGGACCCCTCTCGCCCCTGAGGATTGCCGGAGAATGCCGGAGAATTTGGGACTACTTTCTGTCCGCGGAGGCAGACCGCATCACCACCAGACCGCATCACCGCGGAGGAATACACACGCCCGATTCACGCAGAACACCGCCAAAAAACCGCCACAAAATCTTATACCTGCGCACAACACTCCTGCGCACACCACTTTCTCGCGCATGCGCAGTGAGGCGCCAACTACTCGAAATCACGGCTATATACTACTTTCATGTAAACGTTGAGGAAAAAGAACAATAACTACGAGTTTGTAAAGTTAGTGCACATGCAGAAGGTACTGAACATGAAACAAGCAAGTTGTTCAAGAAGTGCTAACCCCTACCAGAATGTAATACATATTGACAGACATAGGTAAAGTGCAATAAATCTGGCACAAATGATTAGGACGAGCTCAAGAACTGTACCATGCCTATCTGCAAAATACTAAAGGTAATAGAATTTTCAAAGATGTCCATCAAATAGTAACAGGGATATTAACCGGATTTTAAATTCTTGACGGGCTGGATAAAGGGACATTACTCTGTGAAATTCATCGTAACACCCCCAAGAAAAAACTGATAGTGCACGTCGGCAGGGGACTAAGCATCGTCCATGTTTTGGAGTTGTCCTTCAAACAGTAACCGAGAAATGGATCGGACAAAAATAGATGCCGGACGGATGACAAAAGAGGAAATGTGGGAAATCATCGAAACGCATTAAAAAAACTGATAGTGCACATCGGCAAGGTTCTAAGCATCTTCCATATAAGCCAAATAGTAACCGAGATATGGACAGGAAAATAAATTGTTGACGGACGGACGACCCGTCGTCGTACTGTCGCCCCGTCGTACGACCGGACGACTGGACGACCAGACGTACATGCCCATTAGAAGACCCTCCTGTTCCGCAGCTGTGGCATTGGTAAGAACCCTTCGATTTCGGAGTCACTATTAATCTGGGCTGCCAAAGAAATGTCGTTTGAATTCTGCACTCTGGATTACAATTAGTGTACCGCTCGAGGAGTACTACATTGTCACTTGTCTACATCCGAACTTAACTAGCGGCAGAGATATGTTCAGAAGACAGTCCTTAAACAGTTCCGTATGTCACTACCGAATATCACATCCACGCTTGATGGAAGTTATGCACTGGTTATTGGTAACTGTGAAACGCGTATGGGGCATTGGTGTCCAGCAATGTCCCACTGACTGAGTTGGTCAATGCGAATGTACATCGTAGATCCTGGGATGTCATAAGCCTCTTGGAATACAGTGACTTCGGGTCGGACGATCCAGGTATTGCCCTACAGATGAATCTCATCAGTCGAGCCAGCTTCAGGATGGTCCGTAATTGGACCTGGGCTCTCGTGAGCCATCCCTTAAGTCGATGCTCTGTGTGGTCCGACTGGGACGTCCTGCATACTGTTAGTTACCTGTGGTAGTTGGTTCTCAGGAGTAAGAGCGCTGGTACGATCTATGGCCCTCCTGTTCTGCAGCTGTGGCATTGGTAAGAACCCTTCGACTTCGGAGTCACACTCACACTGGGTTGCCAAGGAAAGGTCGTTTGGATACTGCACTCCATGGGCTCTCTGCCTCGTTGTTTTAACAAAGCCCATGGAAATTCATCACACTGTAGCAGTAATTTGTTGTGTAGTACACGAAGCTCTCTTCCCAATGGGCCCTTATTTGCAAGACCCCCTCTCTCAGAGAGTTTGCGAACACGTACTCGATCGCTGGGAAAGAAGGCACTATTTCGCACTGTACAATCAAGCTGGTTCCTTCCACGTTCAAAAGATTTACTTGGATTATCAGCAGCTACTTTGTATGCACTTGTTCAAAGAAGAGGAAGTGGGGTGAAAATCATGTTGCGTCATTTCACGTGGCATAGTATGCACGGGCCATTTTATCAAGACAGACTCTCCAGTTGACGTTGTGGTCTTCAGAGTTCGCAGCATGCCTCACAATGTTCTGTTCATCTTTTCTGTCTGGCCGTTGCCTTGGAAGTGGCAACGTGTCATTCTCGACTTACTAACATCCGTCAAATGATGCGACTCTTCGAACAGTTCGTTCCAGTTTCACAACCCTGGTCATGGTTGATCCTCTCAGGCAGGTCAGACGTAAACAAAATATTGTTGCAGAAACTTATAAAACAGGGCTACACCACCAAACGTCTCCACTCAAAGTTTCTCAAATTTGGCGATACATATCGCTTGCTGATAGCAAAATACGAGCTTGGCGTGCAAGATCTATGGCGTTACGTTTCGTAACGTGTGTCTAATTCCGGTTAACCCGGGGCTAGGGGCCGTATGAACCCATGTACTTCAAGATCCTCATGGTACTCATATGAACAGTCACAATCAAAGCGTGACTAAGATACATCATTCTTTAGATGATGACTTTACAACGAATATTATGGATTAAGAATATTGATCAGCGATACGGATTTGATATTTTTGGAACATCATGATTACAAGCGTCTAGTCCGTCATTCATAATCCAGCCGTCGTCCATTAGAGAATATCTGCGTCCATAATCCAAAGACCTATTCCATTTTCCATATAACAGTATTAGCACCTAATTCAAAAAGACAATCATAGTATACATAAACATAGGCTTGTTTCCTGCAAGAGAGAAGCGGTCAACAGTTTTTATGAATATTATGGATTAAGAATATTGATCAGCGATACGGATTTGATATTTTTGGAACATCATGATTACAAGCGTCTAGTCCGTCATTCATAATCCAGCCGTCGTCCATTAGAGAATATTCGCGTCCATAATCCAAAGATCTATTCCATTTTCCATATAACAGTATTAGCACCTAATTCAAAAAGACAATCATAGTATACATAAACATAGGCTTGTTTCCTGCAAGAGAGAAGCGGTCAACAGTTTTCAATGATGCCGGCAAGACATCATGATGTTCCAAAAATATCAAATCCGTATCGCTGATCAGTATTCTTAATCCATAATATTCGTTGTAAAGTCGTCATCTAAGAATGATGTAGCTCAGTCACGCTTTGATTGTGACTGTTCATATGAGTACCATGAGGTTCTTGAAGTACATGGGCATCATTGAAAACTGTTGGCCGCTTCTCTCTTGGAGGAAACAAGCCTATGTTTATGTATACTATGATTGTCTTTTTGAATTTGGCGTTGATACTGTTATATGGGATATGGAATAGGTATTTGGATTATGGACACGGATATTCTTTAATGGACGGCGGCTGAATTATGAATGACGGACCAGACGCTTGTAATGTCAGACTTGAAGATTGTGTTAGCTGCAGTTTTCCCAGATTTGTTCTTGATAGGATACGCCGGAGTGAATCTGGTGAAATTGTCTACGAGAACCAGAATTTACTCGTATCCACCTTTACTCCTTTCTATTTTCAGGTAGTCCACATATTTTGAGTGGCGCTGTCGTCGTCGTGGACTGTAGTGGTACACGCTGTGGGATGATGATATTTTATTCTTTAGACTCATGTTGTTCAATGTCTTTGCCATTCTCATCCAATATAACGTTTCCACAGAAGAGCACTAACTCGGTCAGTCTCCAAATGTCCCAACTTGTCATGGAGTTCCACAAGAACCTCATTACGAAACTTACGAGAGATAGAACTAGCAGCTGTCGTTCTTTTCCTCCGACTACTGCGGTTCGATGCAGCAGTTCATCTCTCAAGCTCAACCTTCTCCATCAAGGAATACCGCATAAGTGTTCGGTCAATAATCTGTTCTCTGTTTGAAGGTTAATTTCCTCACAGGTTTAAATGCTTAAGTGCATATCCAATCACAAGTTCATCCCGCTGAACCCGTGTCAAAGCTTCCTACGAGTAATCTACAGGGAACTCTCCTGTGGTGTCTAGTTCCTGTGCAGTATTCACCATCACCGTTGCTGTCAGCGGGAACTCACGATGCTGCTGAGCTGTAATAACAAGTATAGAAGCGCTAATCACCCCCCGTGTCATAGTTTCAGAGCTAATTCAGAAACTCATCGATGTCGTGTAGCATCTGGTCGAGCTGCGGTCAGGATACACGTCAAAGGATTGCTATCACTTAAGTTTACGATGGATGGTTCATAGTATAGATAGTCGCGGAACCGATCCGTCACCGCCCAATTTAGAAATTCCAAGTGTCCATTTAGAGTCCGAGGTCCATGGATATACTATAACTGACAAGTTCTCCGTCCTTTTGACGTTGATAGCGTATTACCCCCAACCCTTCAGGGAAGGCATCTGTGTGCAAGATAAATCCTTCCTAAATATCAGGATAAATCGTTCCACAAATCAGGATGAGCCATAATGTGTGGTCCTGCGAGGTTTTGGAGTCCTGTTGATCCGGTGACTGGATGGTACTTTTCGTAATCGTCCTTTTTCCCGGTGATTCGTCTTCCATGGTTCCCGTTCCTTGCCTGTTTTAAACAGATCATACAGAGCTTTGCATGTCTGGAGAAATGGGGTATGTATTTCTTGTACTATTCAAGAAGGACAAGAACCTGTCTGAGCTCACAAATTATATTGGGTATCTTCTCCTTCAATGCCAACACAGCCTGTGTATCAGCCGGATCCATGCAATACCCGTGTTCTGATACCAAGTAGCCGAGATACCGAACTTCACGCATGAACAGTTCACATTTTACTGGTTTCAATCCCATATCCGTTAGCCGTTTCAGAACCTGCGTCAAATAGCCGTTATGATCTGCAGCTGAAGGCCAGTATTTCGCCAATTGTCCTGAAACCTGATGACGTAGGCTCCTTACATCCATGACAATAAAATCCCACTTCTATACCTTGATGCAATGCAGCCTCCCTACATCCATGTCCATTAAATGGCTAATCTCTTTAAAATTCAGTTAGCCTGTCACCTCTCTCGTGTAACATGACATCAACGTAATTACCAGTCCCTGGGCTGGCACAGTCGGAAGTGCAAGCTTCAATTTGGTGTATCGGGTTACATATAGGACTTCACGCCTTGTGTTCATTTTCAGTTTTTCATTCCAAGCCGAGCTTTTGAGCTCAAAGGTAATACGTTAATTGGATGACTAGTTTTGGTCAGTCGTTCGTGTAAGTTTCTATTTGTTCGGGCGTTCGTGTTGCTGAAAACCCACCCATTTAGACTCATTGTTCTTCATGGATCTTACGCGAAAGATGGACCATGGTTTTGTAGCACCCGGGTATAATAAATATGGATTATTAAGTGGTAGTTTTGATATTCGGTCCGGATATCATCCCGAGTTGCCTGTATCAACCCGAGCCGAGGGCTGTTACCGTACCGATATCGAAACAACCATGTAAAATAGACAATATATATCAAAACAACCGTAATTAAGTACTATTAAAAATATTTACCACTTAAACACACGCGATGAGATAGTATTAATAAAATCTGAATCCAGTTGTAGGCATATACGTGTACTCTGAATCTTGAAAATATTAGACCCTCGGAAGAATTTTGTGACTTCACCATTTCCTGATTGCACTGAGCTGTAACTGTCATTGAATACCGATACGTAAATATTGCGTAAAAATGCATTGGACAATAACTCAACCAAATTTTAGAGAGAAAATCTAAAGAGAAACGCGACGAGATAGAATGTATAGAATGACCAGAAATCCTTATATCGAGGCGAATAACGCCGTAGGTATATGACAATACACCTTAGGCTGATCAACTTTAATGCGTTGGAGTACAATGGGCTACTTTACGTCGATAGATGGCGTTGTAGCCGAGTATGCGACTTCATTTGTAGCCTACGGGGCAACAGAAAAGTGAGCTAACGCCACTACTATCCCAGTGAGGTGGTCGATGCAAGGCTAGACTGGATCCTCCAGCCCCTATTTCATGATGTATTTTTTTATGGGAAATGAAGGGAAGTAACTTTTTCCCATTTTTTGTTTTCAAGCGTGGCAAACTTGTCAGGCCAATAAACTCGACCCTCCAGCCAAAATATTCTGGTAATAGCGAGGTTTTGGAGATTTCTTTTGATTTTGAATAGATTTCCTTGAAATTTCATTAGGCAAATTACGAGATACTGTGCGTAATTCCACTGTTTGGCGGTCACATCGGCTACAAAATATTGCCGAAATTTCGGGTACGACATTTGAAATGTGAGACAGTCCGTAGATCAAATAATGGTGTACCGGTACGGTACAAATGTGACACCGGTAGCGACTGGTATTCCAGGGACGTGATTCCTCTCACATATTGTGTTTTAAGGACAGTACACACGACCAAGTTTCCTGGACAATTTTAGAATAGCCCTGATTTTCATTGTACCACGAAATATGATAAGTAGTTCCCGGTGCGCGAAAGGCAGCGATATCATTCTATACTCGAATATAAACGGGTATAAGCCCAGTGAAGTGAGCTAGCGCCAGTACCAACACAGTAAGCTGGTTGATGCAAGACTCGACCGGATCCAGCCCCTATTTCAGGTTTTATTTTTTAGGGGAAATGAAGGGAAGTAACTCTTTTCTATAAGTTTTATTTTCATTTTCTCTAATATTTATTTAGTTTGTTTCGTTTGGTTGTTTATTAATAACCGACAGTACGCATCTTAGCTTGCTAAGGGCATTTCACGTTTCAATTAACACTACCCTTAGCTCATTGATTTCATTCTCCGTGTATTTCGCCCGATGTCAGCTTCCCCAAGCATCAAGTCACATGTCCGCTCCATTTAAACGAGCCAATGAAATTATCCGTATTCAAATATTTTTACCTGGGAATCTCAGACATCAGACATGTCAATTTCACTTGAGTGCTCGAGACGCAAGACTGGGGGATTCTACGCGAGACCAAACCGAAGTTGTACGAATTAGCTATTTTATTTCCCACTCTAATGGAGCATGCTTCTTTGTTTTTCTTAAGAAAAATCTTATTACAACCGGCCTAACATATTTGAAAGAAATAAAATCGGCGGTTTTTCACAGGAAAAAGATTTGTTTTCTGTTTTGTGATGGGGGCACTTCGAGGCCCACCAAGGGATCGTTTCAATCCATCGCTTTCTGGAGGTGTGTGTTCGCTCTCAATCTAGATAAACCAAGATGGTAAATCAGGGGAATACCATCTAGACGTAACGCTATGAAAACTTCGTGCAACAGGTTCGACGATATTCCACGAGATCCATAATTAGCCAATCACAACCATTTCAACCTTTTCTTTCTGAAAATGATTGACGTTTACTTCACGGAGATTAACATCTTCGCACGGCACAATCTTTTGATGTTTTCTACCCCTAACAAAGCCAGACTTTATGGCGGGAGTAAACTCTTTGATGTCCACGGACCCTGTCTGGAAATGATGCCATATTTGGAAACTGTTTCAGGATAATGTTTATATATTAGACCACGAGCTACCGTGTGTAATTACTGTGGGCGTGATTTTGAAATAGTTACAACCAGCTATCTATCTGATTGGCTAACAATAGTAGTTTCAACCTGCACGGGATTTATATATGAATTCAGATATAATATTCCGTGATATTATATCTGAGTTTACTGAGATTGGTTCGCTCTATGAAGAGCTATGAATGTGATTGCGCCGATGTCGGATCTTACGGGACCAATCGGATGTGACCATTTGAAACGCCCTAATAATTCAGATATCACACGTTACCGCACAGGCCCGTAGCCAAGGGAGATTTTCTGGGTTCGGGCGAACCCCCATTTCTGAAATATTATATATATTTTCTCATATAAATGCCCTTTTCAAACACTGAAGCGAACCCTCTATTTGCCCCTTTTCTCATACAGTGAACCCCCTGATGTGTTTATGAGCGTAAAACTACAGGTGAACGTTTGAAGCAAGAAGACAACTTCATTTCACAGTTGATTGTAAAGAAATAGTTCACCAGTTTCTCGCGTTTTTACACACAGTTATCACTGAGAAGATGTCATACACGTCGGGTAGTTTAGTAGTATTACAGAAAGACTAATCTGTCCAGCTTAACCGTTAATGCCATCATTTGATGGAAACAGTTAATTGATTGGTCGGAAGATCATACGCAGAAATCATACGCGCCTACTCACCCCCAAAATTTGAAGAGATGGCTGCTACTTACCCTAGAGTCTCTTCTCCATGTGCTTGTAGCTGGAAGTCTCGCGGGACTAGAATGGAACCAATCAAATACTTATAAAATCGTCCGCTCGTGTAGAGGACTCGCGGGAAAAACAGTTGCAGATTGACACATCATTTGCGTACACTTCGCCATCTATAAGATGTGACAAGCTGAAGAAGTTTGTTGTTATGCGGTGACCAGTTTGGGGCGCGAAACGAGTGTTCAAACAGCATGTTCGAAGACGGTTTTGCGGAAAACGACTGACTGGTTGGTTATATGTGTAAGTCATGTTGGTGTATGCGTGGACTCAAGTTGGTGAAATGGTCGAGTCGAAGTTGACAACTGACGCCAAGCTCATGGCCGAAAATTTCAAGTACTGCAGTCCGACAACAAAAATTATGCAGCTCAACTGCCTCCTGACACTGACAGTTCATACGTCCAGGGTCATTTAAAGTCATAATGGTTATATTATTGTCTCCCCCCACCTTGTATACGGTCCGTTTGGATGTTTTATACAATAAAGGAATTGAATTGAATTATGGTTCTGTGTAAGAACTGGGGAGCATGGGGAGGCAGACTTCAGACTTCTTTATTTAGCTAGCCTAAATCACAGCGCCCAACAGATTGAGCAGAACAATTACAGTACAGTAATGATTAGAGTGATTCACCGTATTAAAACCAAATCAGCACCCCTTCTAAAAAAATTGTTGAAGGACATTTATTTTTGTGATATTGACAATGCAGCATTGTCAATATCACAAAATTAAATGTCAGCAGGGTTCAGCTTGTTGAACTACACCCCCCCATCTCCCCACTCCTCCATTCACAACTGAATGAATGAATTAATACACAGTGCCATGTGGAGGAGGCAATACAGATAGTGGCAGTCCAGACTGTCCTAAGAATCGGTTGGTTGGACCAGTCCTGTGGCAGTGCAAATATTTGAAACAAGTCACTGGCACATTGGTGATGACGATATTAATCTTTTCGTTTGACTCCTGTATAACATTGTGTGATCAATTGAATTAACTTATAAATTTTCATTCAAAAAGGTGCATGTCTTCATATACAGGCCTCGAATTTCACCTCAATTTTCTGCCAGCCAGTCGGGCTAGCTGAACCCAAGATCTATCAGCCCTGGTCATTTGTTACCAGCCAGTTTATTTATAATAAATATTGTTATGTAAATTTGTATATCACCAACTTGGGCTTGTGGCAGATTTCATTATAATAGGGGCCAAATTGTCCCACTCAAAAGCAAAAAAAAAATTCAACAATGTTACACAAGATAATTGAGTTTTCAAATGACTACAGATCTTAACATTCTAAATCAAATAATAATGGGATAACTTATACCCCAAAATCAAATATCTCAGGACTTTTGTCCAACCTGGTCAATTTAGCTCAATATTAACATGGTAGAACAACTCACTCACTTGCCAGTTAAACTATGAAAAGTTAAAAACTTTTGAACATAGTTACAAACTGGAATGCATTTTAAGACCTATAATATTTAAACAGATGATTTGGAGTCCTAAAGCATAAATTTGAGAGGAAAACGAAGTGCACAATGCATCATTGAGTGGTGGACAGACACCGGTTTTCGAACCTTTTTTTCTCTGTTTGCAACAAGTATAATTTTGACCACCAAGCTAAAGATATTGATTTGCCTAGATTTGTATTCCATAAATTCAATCAGGTTTCACCTATTTGCCGATTCGTTAAGATTTTAGAAGAAAGTTATTGTTGTGTCTAATGTTACATGTGGACAGACATTGTGTAACATTAGCAACATTAATTTCCTAAAATTAAATATATGTTAATGATTATCATCATTATCTGCTTTTCAAAGTTTATATCTAAATGTAAATACACAAATAAGCCTAACCAATTCAGCGCTGACATCTTGATTTAAATATTACTATGAGAAAATTTCCTTCTTTTGGTTAAAATTGTGTTGCTAATGTTACATGTGGACAGACATGCTTGTGTAAGTGACAACAATTAACAACTGTTCAATAGATTTATGGGACACAATGGCCAACTTTAATATGTTAAAATGATAACTCTGAAGATATACTGATGATCCATTATTTTCTTTATGTCCCAGAGGATTCGGTAGTGCAATAAATGGACATTAAAGTATGTTGCTAATGTTACAGGTGGACAGACATTTTGAATCGTTAGCAACATAGACTCATTTTAAAAAGAAAATATTTCTCGCATAGAACAGAATCAGCTATCAAGGCTGTGGTTTCTTGAAGAAAAACAAGCAGGAAACTCATCTCATCTGCATATTTACTGAATTGTAGCAATTTATATAGAAATTTTAGTGAAAATCGGTGTTACAGGACAGACATGGTGGACAGACATTTGTCTTCATTTGCTTTTATTTCATCAAAAGCAACTGATTTTGCTGATAGCTTTACCTTGATAATTATCACAGTTTCATCTATTTGTTCTTTTCATTATCAATTTAGTAAACTGATTATGCAAGTACATTATTTTTGGCATTCTCCATTTGTTGCTAACGTTACATGTGGACAGACAAATGTAACATCAGCTATAAAACGTCTGTCCACATCCTGCAGGCACGTTTTCAACTGATATTGGGCAGGAAAATAAAATAATCCAAATTAAAAGTGTTTTTATCACAATGTAGATGGTCTGTCCGGTTTTACTGAGCCAAATAATCTATTAACATTTTTAATAGATAAAAATTATAATTGGTAGTGTTGCTAATGTTTCAATGTTGCTAATGTTTCACATTGACTGTGGACAGACAAGAGAAAAAAAGATTCTTGAAGCTTCAGTTGAAATTTTCAATGCTCGCAGCTGTTTTAGAAGTTGAACTGTTATATTAGAAACCAAGAATTGGGATAAAAGGCTCTCTAAAGGTTCTGATATTTAAACTGGAGAATAATTGTGATGTTGCTAATGTTACACAAAGTAGGACAGACATTTTGCAAGGCGAAACATTAGCGACATTCTGTATGCTTATTTCAGTTGAAATTCAAAATATTTTATCTTCATACGGACATCAAATTAGCCACAACAGTGGACAATTTTATAACAAAATCATTCAATCATATTATGGTTCTGTTTTAGAACACATTTTCATATATTTTTGATGTTGCTAATGTTACATCGAATGTGGACAGACAAAAGTGATATTAGTTAGTGACCAAACATTTTAATCTTCTGGCTTTCCTGTAAATTATGGTTACCAGTGGTCTACTTAAGATCAAACTTCAACACTGTAGCTTTATTATGGGATACTTCAGTGGAAAAAATAATACAGTTTTCTTTTGTTCTATGCGTAACTAATTCACCCTCCAAAACTGGTGGGATTTTTGTCTGTCCTAAAACACAGATTTTAAAAATTTAATTTCCATTATATTCTGAAATTGGTCACATATCTCAGTGTTATTATATGTGCTATATCTACTACCCATAAGCTAAAATTTGACATATACTCAGCTTTATTCTTGAAGTTCTTCAATCGTCTGAGTTGTATAAAAGAAAACACAGCAATTGGTCCCCATTACAATGAAATCTGCCTTGTGTTGTTGTTGCTTAGTTTCCGCACACCAGGTACATTGCATATAGCATTTCCGTCAAATTTATGCTAGCCACTTGTGATTGCTTTGCCATTGTGACCGAAATGTCCGTTGTCGTTCTCATATAGTTGATTTCTCTCTGATTTTTCTTTCTCTGAACACTTCAGGCATTTATTTGGCAGATTCGCCCACTCTCGTTTTCAAATACGCACTTCCATTTTTTATTGTCATAAATTGAGACGTCGTTATCACACCCATTATCGCCATATGGCACCCTGCAATATAAAATTGGCGAATACATTGAACTTCAGGTCACACAAATTGTTAAAACAAAAATAACTAGTCTGAATTTTTCACCAGCCATTTGGGCTACTGAAGGTAAATAA
>JAVTVY010002159.1:0-32296 GCA_036873755.1 Hanleya hanleyi
GAATATGGAATAGGTCTTTGGATTATGGACGCGGATATTCTCTAATGGACGACGGTTGAATTATGAATGACGGACCAGACGCTTGTAACTCAATAATCATGATACATGTTGCACAGTAGAAATTAGTAAAATAGTAAAACACAAAATAGTAAAACTAGATCGAAAGTTTATATTTACGCAACACTAAAGTGAGTTAAATTTGCTCTCGCGCTCTCATCGTTTGACGTGTTTTTGCATTGACGAACCTACTATTATTTAATCGATGGGATATTATCATTTTAATATAACTGTCCTCCCAAATGAGAGTATAACAATAACACCTCCAGCTCACACAGTGAAAGCGATAAAAGACATGTATATATATGTTACTCTGGCGAGATACGATGATGTAATTAAACGTTTTATAAGTTTATTTAGCATTTTATCATAGCATAGAACTAAAATGTATAGGGAGTAATCGTTCAGCTCTTTAGACATAAGATTTAAAGAAAACATCTGGTAGGCCATATCCCGTCACCCCCAACGTTTGGCTTGGAGTAAGGATAAGGCTATATTCCACTCCACTATTAAGTTACAAGTTCCAAGTTATAAGTTACCACTTCCAGGGTTAAGTTACGCTTCCCGCTAACCCCCTGGAAGTGGTAACTTATAACTTGGAAAGTGTAACTTAATAACGGAAAAGGTATTTAACGATGGGTAGTGTAACTTAAACATCGTTTTTTTTGTGACGAATTAAGTAGGCCAATCTATGCTAAGAAGTAGGTCAGACCTAGACATGTTCCTAGAACCTAAGAGGTTTAAAATTCGAGCTGTCCTAGGGCGGTTGGGGAGAGGCCAAAGTTGGAACTTTCTCCATAAGAATAACATGGGGCGTTTTTTTGAACAGAATCTCTCCAACCTGTAACCATCTCGGTCATCTATACGCGTAAGACTGACCCTGGGATCGTGTGTATCCATGTTCAGCCTACTTTCGGCAACTGCTAGAGGGAATTTCCATAAATCAATACCACGTGACTTCGTCAGCCAATCAGCTAAAGTCTACCGACGTAGCCCAAACGTAACTCGCCATTTTGGAATCATGTGATGAACTACTTGTTCAAAATTTCAGATCCACCACACCTCTTGGATGATACGAAAGTTATACATACCTATATATTTTGTAAGCCCAGGCAATATCTGTTTCAGAAGTGGTATGAAAACCTGTAATTTATCAGATTTCTCGAGTCTGTTCTCCGCAATAATGGAGACACACGATTCGCAAGCCATCTTATGGATGGCGAAGTGTACGCAAATGAGAATCTCTCCATAACCCTATCTTGGAAGTTGTAACTTAACAAATTTAAATTACCTCAGATATAGGTCAGAAAGGTTCAAGGTCAACGACCTTGATATATGCAAAGACCTTGACCTTTGTCTATCGAATCATGACCTTGACCTTGGAGTTCACCTTGACCATATTTAAAAGTTGCACTTTGAGGACATTTGACCGTGTCTCAGACTTTTTGAGGTCAAGGTCAATGTTAAGGTCAAGGTCGGTAGACAAGGTCATGGTCATGAACATGTTAAGGTCGTTGACCTCCGACCTTCATGACCTCGAGACATATTTGAAGTTTAAGTAACACAAGCATCTTTCAAGGTCGAGGTCAAGGTCAAATCTGACCTCAGATTTGAACTCAGTGACCCCTAAAATACTTTAGGTCAAAGTTTGGAGGCAGCCGGTAGAACTTTTTCGTGACCTAATTTCACGCTTAGGAGGGTTCCCATGTTAAAAATAATTGCGGTCAATTTTTTTCTCTCGAATTGACCTCAAACATTGTCCTAAAGTATTTTTGAGGTCGCCGACCTCGAATCTGAGGGCAAATTTGACCTTGACCTTGATCTTGAAAAATGGATTTGAAAAATTTCAATGGTCAAGGTCAAATCTGACCTCAGATTTGAACTCGGTGACCTCGAAACTACTTTATGGCAAAAATGTAGGGTTGCTTCATGTAGGAATGGAAAAACAGCTAAACCCGAAAATTTAAAATTCTTCCTTTTTTTTGCTGTGAAATTTTGAGGGTTTTTTTGGGGCGTATATCAGCTTGCCTTACCCCCCGTTTCGATTGGTAAAAAACGCAAGGTCAGGATGACCTACTTTTTCATTTAGGGTGAAATATCCCTGATTGTAACAGGGTTATTCAATTTTTAAAAATTGTCTAGCACTATCTAAACTTTTCTCAAATGTCTAGATCTTTTGTCTGGAATCTATGTGAGAACACCCCATCATGTATTTGTACAGTTACAAAACTTGCCAAATATCTGGAAAATTCCAATCAGTGCCTAAACACAGCCCGATGCAACAAAGATTATCCATAACTGTCCACATCTTTTGAAGTGAATCACGAGTCCCACCTGGGAGTGTTTTCTCAACTGACATATTAAAACTTGCGTACCCAAAACCGCATCTTCCCATGACTAAATACATGTGCAGTCGGAAGATGCGCAATCACAAGTGCAAACAAAACTGTTAAGTCTCCACAGCACATGCGTAGTCACGGTTTCTCCACTACTCCTAGTGCCTAAATGGATAGAAATATTCCAATATACCGTACCATAATTAAATAGGTCCAATGATCCATTTACCATATTTATTCGGGAATATCTAGACAGTAATTTTATTCTGTAGGCTTTCTTATCAATGGTAATTCGGAAACAAAGAATGAAATTCAAATGGAATAGTACCACAATGGTTGACAAAAAAAAAGGGAACTCTGTTCTGAAGTCGGTATAAGTGTTGTTTTATTGCAGACATAATTTACACTATTCTAGAGTCAAAGACTGATTTACATAATATACATGCACGATGATGCCACCAAACAGTAGTTCACTGTTGCAGTCACAAATCAGCTAAGCAACGTGCTACAATAGTACGTCAATAAATTACACAAAACTTTATGGCCAAACATGTTCAGCAATTATATATTCTTTACATCCACAGTTCTAAGCATGTTACAATCTGCAAGGCTGAAATAAGGCACAGGACATTAATCCATCACCCCTATCAGAGGATATGGTACATACCAGGACCTTTTAACCCATGGTATCTGTATAGGAAGAGGGTCTATCTCATTCTGATTTTCAGGGGGTTTATTAGAAATGTCACTTGCTTATTCCATATCAGCATTGTACCAAAGAGCTGTCCACACCAGCCGACCTGGGAGCGAGGTGCCTGAAAGTCAAATTATATTGCCCAGGAGCAACATTTCTTAATAAAGTGAAATGAACATTCCGTCCGAATTCTCCAATATTGTTTAACACACACTCGCTGTGGTGTAGCCTCAGCTGATTACTAAATCGGAAACAAAAATAGGTTGGCCTAACCGATATAAAACTTATTTCTCACTATGATAACAAAACACATATTTACTTACTCGTCATCCACAGCAGCGCCCCGTAATCCTTAAAATAAAAACATATGTATTTATTGGATAATTGAAAGAAATCAACATAAAGTGAGCTGTCATTCCTGTATATCGGTTTAGATGCAGCCAACCTTCTAGCGTTTTCCCTCTCTTTATTCTACAACAGAAATTGTTCCAAGCAAAAATAAGGTCGGTTAATCTCACAGTTTTTTTCATAACCTCAGTCTTCGTTCTCTTGCCATTTCCAATGTCATAGCATGGATAATAAATTCAAGCACGAGAAAATGGTCTTATCATAATAGAAAAAGACGCCCAGTAGCAGAATTGCGATTTTCTTAGTATTGGCCGCAGGCCTCTAAGGGAGATCAACTATTGAATGCATAAACGTGGCAATCACACGCTGGGTCATCACATACTGAACAACAGCTAAAATTGACTTCAACATACGCCCGCACAAGTACCATTTTTAAACGACTTTCCCAAAGTACATCATTGCCTCGTTTGAGATTTCAGTGTCTCCATACCTCTTTATTTCAAAATCAAAAGGGTGATTCTTCTCTCTCAGTGACAAGGTATAGCCGAAGGACACAGTGGATAATCTAGAACTGGAAGGATCACATATCAAAGTGACAATGTTTACCGTGACTTTGAGGTATATATGAAATTTTCTCACACTACACAGCCCCGAATTGGAAGTTGTATCAACGAATAAAGATGTTCTGCCATTTCCTGATCTACGGACTGAGTGACCTTGACCTTTGAACTCTTGACCTCTGTTTGGTACTTAACACATTATCTCACTCTAATTTATTCACTTACGAACAAATTCCATGTTTAATTATGTCGTGATTGTTGGGCCATGGTAATACTTTGAGCCTCGATGATGATACGAAATTATTTTCTTCCCCTAATGTATCCGCTCAAAAAAAGCAAATGTTAAGGATTTCTTCAGTTTACGATCACCGTAATCGTGAAGTTTTTACCTTGACCTCAAATTTGGTACATGTATCAAGGTCACCAAAAAAGCTGTAATTTGTGCAATGATTTTTCGATATTTTGGCATTGACCTCATCTTTTTTTTTTTAATCATTTTGTATTGCTAGATGCTTTTACAATTTGCGTCTCCCTCTAACACACCTACGTGGCCAGGACTGCCATTTACCGTTCATGCCACACTTTTAGCATGGATAAAATCTAAATTTTAACATGTGTAATATCTGAATTTAAACTATATAAATAGACAAATCAGAAGACCAGGAAACAAAACCAGCAAGCAATAAAAATAATAGAATATTAATAATGTGATCAATTAGTATGATCAAACCATGTGCAATTCCATGTATAGGGGGACAAAACTCGTCAAATTATCCCAAAATAACGTTCCTCGGTGTATTGTAGATTATCATATACTAATCTTGTTTTTTAACCTAGATATATTTCCGAAATAAAGCAAATTTGATCGTTGTTTATTAATTTAAACAATACGGTTTTTAATCTATTTGCTATACCTCCAGACCCTATTTTATACACCGTATTCAATAAGGAAATGGGCCTCCAATTTTTCATGAAGTGACGTGGTTTATCCCCTTTGGGTATACATGTTATCATGTTATTATCCTCTATTTTTGAGTACTAGAAAGTTTCCCTTTGAGTCAGAAATCGAAAAACAAAATTGCACATTTGTTTCCAAAACGCCTTTAAATATTGGGACGAAAACCCGTCCGACCCAGAACTTGTGTTCTGATATTTTTGAGAGTAACTCCATAATCAATATCAGATAATTTAGGAATCTATTAGTTTATAATTTTCTACCTTTATATTCGGACTATAAATCCGTATAAAACATTCCACTTCTTTCAAGATTTTATTGGTGAAATTGCGAATTTTTCTGGTGTCTTTATTTTAGGGTCACAGCGATCTTGACTTTCGTCTTCGACCTCAATTTCGATACGCGACACATGGTATCCCTCGAGTGGATGCAAGCACTGTAAATTGTAGATAAAAATGATCTCCGTATTTGTGTATGCCAAACCTTAGAACTCTCCCATCAAGCAACGATTGTCATGCAGTTTTTAAGCATATCAAATTTACCTTGGGTATCACTGACGCGACTGCTGGATTGCTCTGGTCCACGATCCGTCCTGGCCCTTTAGACAGAAGAGAGAAGATTACATTCACGACACAATCTATATGATACCGAGATTAAAAGTTGCAATTACAGACAAATTAAAAGTTAGAAAATTATTTATTCAGAAAACTTCTAGGCAATTATGTCTGTCTTCCTATCAAATATTCGTATAATACACATCGAAGTAATAATGCTGGTAACAAAAGGCTGACACTTACTCTCCTGTGACATAGTCGTACCGACCTGAAATAATAAACAATATTGAGAAAATAGACGCATGAGAACCAGCCGTCTCAATTACATGCATCAGTTCAAACAGATCAGTTCAAACATGAAACATTTGCTTTGTCAAATTGATAACTATATACACATGCCACGATCCATTGACTGCGTTAGGTCGTTGGCTACATCGAATTTACAAGTAAAAATCTGGAATCAGTACCATGACTAGGAATGTATCGTACATACCTCGTCTAACTGTAAATTGGGCCATCTGAACTGTTGTGCCCCTTCCGGACGACCCGATATTGAATCTAATAGTACCAAAAAAAACTTTCGTTTAAGAACAGAAAATATATCTGCACCTCAGTATTCTTCCCCCCCCCTGCCCCCGACTATTATATCATCTGTGGGAACAATCTTGATTTTACAATCCAGTAGGCCGGTGCCGCCTGTTCGCCTGGAAGAGCTACTTTAGCTATTCTACCCTCACCCCCATCCCGCCTGTTGTATCACCAGGGAGAAAAACCCGTACGGCACATAAACTTTGTACAAATCAATATGGCATGTTCACAACAATGCATAGTTAACTTTAATGGATATGAAACTTAAATCCACACCAACAGCCACGGCATCAGAAGAGGGATCATTGGGGGAATTGATGATCACAATTCTCAAAACAATTCCGCTATGTTTGAGAACTTGACAGTTTAACCTGGACAGGATATATGTTAACTCTGTAAATTTCTCATTCTATACCAATCGCCAGAGCAACCCAGATGTGTACTGTTTTTGCTAAGCAGCATAGAGGACATAACGCGGCATAGTGCAATACATGTATAATTGATCAACTAATGTCAAAATTTCAACACTGCATTTTTTCATACATAATATATGAGAGAAGTATGAAAACACTACACAGCTCACTTATGCAGAAATACATGCACTACAAGAAAACGGTAACACACGGAATTGTACCTTTATGTGAGACATCATTTTACCGGCGAATGTGTTATTGGTAGATAGTATTTGTAATGTGTATTATGTATAAACACTTGCCACATCATTGGAGTTAAATGATAAATGGTTTGAATTGATTAATATATCCAATCATTCCATGCCTTATATTACACTCTTACGGGAAATATACTGAGAAAACAGAAACAAATAGAGAGGAAAGAAAATTAGCACAATAGTTCGTGACATGAGTAATGAGAGTCAAGTACAAAAGCATGATTCTGATACAGCATATCCAGGATCAGTGAACCAATTGACTATTAAACTCACAAGAGATCATTCAATTACAAGAGTCTGGTCCGTCATTCATAATTCATCCGTCGTCCATTAAAGAATATCCGCGTCCTTAATCCAAAGACCTACTCCATATTCCATATAACAGTATCAGCACAAAATTCAAAAAGCCAATCATAGTATACATAAACATAAGCTAGTTTCCTGCAAGAGAAAAGCGGTGAACAGTTTTCAACGATGCCGGTAAGACATCATGATGTTCCAAAAATATCAAATCCGTATCGCTGATCAGTATTCTTAATCCATAATATTCGTTGCAAGGTCGTCATCTAGAGAATGATGTATCCCAGCCACGCTTTGATTGTGGATGTTCATATGAGCACCATGAGGATCTTGAAGTACATGGGTTCATACGGCCCCTAGCCCCTGGTTCAACGGAATGGGACACAAGTTGCGAACCGTAACGCCATAGATGTTGCACGCTATGCTCGTATTTTGCTATCAGCAGGCGATATGCATCGACAAATTTGGTGGTATAGCCCTGTTTTATAAGTTTCCGCAACAATGTTTTGTGACGTTGATTAAATTTGTCACATTTAACACCTGATCATCCGCGGATTCATCTGGGCCGTGGCAGAACACAGTCACGAATGTTTATAGTCATACCGGGACTAAGAGAATCCCATATAACTTGATCATGGGATGGAAATTCCCACTCGAGAGAAGGAAAATAATTGGGATTTCCTTCCCGAGAGTGGGAATTTTCATCCTATTATCAAGATAATATGGAATTAAGAGGATCCCATATAACTTGATCATGGGATGATAATTCCCATTCGAGAGAAGGAATAATTAAAATCATTACTTTAATCAGTATATTATTTAAAAAATATCAACGACACACGAGAGAAACGTTGCTGGAGCGCATCATGCCTGTAGCACGTGTCAGGCGTAGTGACTGGCCACCTGCCTCGCACGCGCTCATACCACATACGTGTATGGGATAACATATCTCAGACGATGTTACCGTATGAGATTTACGCTGTATTATATGGGAATAAATAGCCCCAGTTGGCCACTTACAAAACTCCTACCCACTTCTTCGTAATATACATAGATCTGACGGGAAGGTGTGGAAGCTGAATGAATGTTGCCATACCCGCTGATCTCGCAGTACATCATGACGATTTCCTCTATCGGAGCTCGATACAAATTTGAGAAACGTCATTACAGTGCAATGACGTCATGAATCAAGAGAGATAATTATGTAACTTTCAGCTGTCGGATTTTCATCTAGATCACAAGGCAGGGCTTCGTGTTTAGCGTGAGTGATAGCTCACCTGCACGCAAACACTCGCATAAATTCATGTCACGAGAATGATTTTTAGCTCACGTAAACTGTCATATTTTATATTGTTTTATATTGCAACCACTCGCCTGACTTTCAAATACTCTCTGCTAAATATTTTGGCGTGGGCTATTTTTAGCTCGCGTACTTAATTCTAAACACGAAGCCCTGCAAGGGGTTTTATGCATATTTATAATCAGGTTTATATCCAACGGTTCTTTCTGAAACGAATTTATGCTTTGCTATATGTTGAAATACACAGAAATAAACTCAACCAACACTGTTAGGTTCTTTTCAAAGAACTTTGTATTTCACCTTTAATGGCTAACTAGTCCAACAACTCCTTATAACTTCATTTGGGCGAATTGGCTGCAATTTGATGGACAAGACATTTGACTATTACAAAGACAGATTCCTAAAATCTGCCGATTGAGATCACAAAGTAATATAAGGCATTTGGAATGAACATTCAAAGATGACAAAAAACATCCCAAAACAGAACGAGTAATACGGACTCCCTTCGTTTCTGAGAACTGGTACCACATCGATCACGCATTCATGGGCGTGGACCAGTAATTGCATCTACGGTTTAGGGCAAGGGTTTGTTTTTTTATTAAACAGATTTGGAGGTGTATTACATGAATGCCATCATTAATTATGGTAGATGATTTGATATGCAGCTACCATGAATTAGATGGCATGATATGGCACAAGAATTAAGAATGAGTGCGATATGCTCTCTTGTCTCTTGAGTTTTGTGCTGTGGGTTGTAATCCTAGTCTTTTCCGGGAGACCACAGGTGTAGTCAGCCTGGATAAGGCGGATATACATTGGAAGTATGCAATCTTTGAGTATACATGTAGAATAACAAGGGAGTGCACTAGTGAATTGTAAATTAGCTGTACGAGTGCATCTAGTTTAGCGAAATGTCGCCTGCGAAACGAGGATAGACTTAATTATGATCCCAGTACTTTATATTTGAAGAAGTAAGCAACTCCATGTGTAACCTGATGGCATCAATTCCAGTCGACAACCCGAGAAAGACTGATTAATAGCATGTGTGTATAGAGTATTGCTGTTCTGCATTCATTAACATCACCTACCCCGTGTTGTTGTTGTGCGCCATTTGGTACTGACCTCTATCGATTATGCACACAGATACAGGATAGCTACTGAAATGTCGGATCTGACGCTCGTATTCATACATATATGGGCATGACATATGCCAGTGCAATTCCAAGATCTCATTCGAATCACGATGATGACGACGGTGCTGCCTTTACTTGTCAGTCCGTCATTGAAGTCTGGCACTCCCTTCTGTTTGGCTTCCCCGTATTATGATTAATGGGCAATTCTTTTTGTCTATCTTTCATGTAAGCGTCACGAGAGAAAGAAGAATAATAGCATCATAGGGTTTCTGAGTACAAGGGGGAGGGGGGAGGGGGGTCATTTATACAAATGCCTGAGCAATTTAACCTTGCACGAAAGACAGAACATTCCTTAAAGAACGGATTTCACCTTCGTGACATTTCCGTTAGTTTCCCAGTGAAGCTTCCAGGATCGAAATAGAGCAATTTCATAGAGTATTAAGAGCCAGTGTCAAGAAAATAACATACTTTTCATTGCCACTAGTATTCTCCTCTAAAATAAATCATACGAAAAGTCAAACACAATTATTTCATCTGAACATGGACGATCAACTAAAATAGAAATATTTAAATAAAATTCAGGAAGTTGCTCTGAGTGTCATTTTAGCACGGATGTGACTTGACAAAGTCATATAAATTAATTGGGGGTAGATAACTATTCAATGGAGAGCACGTGTGAGATAATTATAAATTAGTGCTGCGATTTATAGCGGAAATAGTCAACCAACTCTTGTTCAGGTTGGTTATTTCTGCATAATGTCGCCATTATATTTATTATCGATTATTAGTCGAGCAGGTGCTTAGGTCATTGGCATGCATAGTCCTAATTATGGTTTACTCACCGTCGCTTTCGTTTATTTCAAGGTAAACACTTTCTGCTAAAGGAAACAAATAGGATATGTTATGATACATGTGATCACTTGCTGATCACCTCAACTATTTTGTATTCACATCCTATCACATTCTCGTTAAAATTGTCATAAAGTTAGACATTAACCAATCTAAAGATAGTTTAAAGCTTGCCAATCCTAAAACGAAGCGAGTACATTAACATAATAGTCTGGGCGAGTCCTCCTACCAGTCTGGTTTTAAAAGTAAACATTCTACTCAAACATCTCTACTTAGCGTCAGTGACCAATGGCTTCAAGCGATGAACCTGGATAAAGTGACAGGTTTAGTGTTGCTAGATCTAAAAAAGCATTTGACACGGTAAATCACCATATATTGCTTCAGAAGATTTCACTTTATGGTGTCGCTGATGCTGAATACGAATGGTTCTCCTTTTATATGTTACGTAGGAAACAAGTATCTGTAATCGACGGAGGGACACTGTCGGACACACTTTATTTGTGGAAACCGGCGTTCCCCAAGGTTCTATCCTTGGTCCATTGTTGGTTATTTTGTACATTAACGATCTGTCATCTGTAATCAAACAGTGTCAAGTAAATATGTATGCAGATGACACTACTATTTATTTTTCAAACTCTGATGTCAACATGGTTACCCAATCCCTTAACCCTGATTTACAACTTCTGTCCAAATGGCTTAAAGCGAACATGCTAAGCCTAAATGTAAAAAAAAAAAATAATATGTTTATTGGCAGTAGAGCAAAACTGAACCGAATTCGCAAGAATATTGTAGATCCTGTCCACATAGATGGTAAAGTGATAAATGAAGTAAACTCATGAAAGTACTTAGGAGTGAATATCGACTCCTGCCTCAGGTTTGAGGAGCACATTAGTTCCATCTGTAAAACATTGTCCGGCAAGACAGCCATACTCAGAAGATTACGAAAGTATATATCTCTTAACACAGTCATAATTGTTTACAATACACTGATTTTGCCTCATTTCGATTATTGTAATCTTGTGTGGAGCAGCGCCAGTAAATGTAAAACTGATCGGCTGCAAAGAATGCAAAATAGAGCAGCTCGAGTGGTATTAGAAGTTAGTTCCGATACTCATGTGTCCAAAATGTTTTCTACTCTGAAATGGATGTCCATTGATCAGAGAATTAACTATCAAAATTTCTATTTTATGTATAAAAAGACTGATTAAATATCTTCTAGAACATTTTATTACTCTGGTGGCATTCTATGGAACAGTGTAAACGTCAATGTACGGAACGCACCGTCAGTCCCTTCTTTTGAAAATGCTTATTTTGGATCCTACCACCCAATTTTAATGAGATAATGGCTGAAGCATTTTTAATTTATATTTGTTGCTTCAAACTGCTGAAGCATTTTAATTCATATTTGTTCACATGTTCACATGTGTGTATGTATATAGGATTACAAGCGTCTGGTCCGTCATTCATAATTCAGCCGTCGTCCATTAGGGACCCCCTGTTAGAGCAGGCTAGGCCTGAATGGGACAATTCCTATTCAAATATTGGTAAATAATTCACGGAATCAAAGAAATGCAAGTTAGTACAGTCTGGGTGGATCTGTGGATATTTAGAACATCGGGACCTTCACAACATTGAAGTTGAATGGGGTAGGACGTGACATCGTTATATCTGTACTCAGATACAATTTATATCTAATTTGTACCATAAATTGTACTGTACTACTTGATGATTGGGCAACAACACCTCCGTCTGTATCTATCCGGAACCTTGAGTACTTTGAATATATATCAATGTTAACATGCCGTGAAAGGTGAAGCCCTACCGGAAAAGTATCAGAAAGTTTACCTCGCAATGTTCTAAAAGATGACGATGATTCGCCTTCACCTTCTTGTACAACGATATCCCCGTGGACGCTGTTAAAGAAATGATAATAAGCACTTAAAATTGCTTATATACTGATAATTCTCATTCTGTCAGTCACTACTAGCGCTGCTCATATTAAATACACCAGGAATGCAATACATATGTTTCTACGGCATATTCTTTCCTTGTCTCAGCGTTAACTAGGTTCAAGTTTTATCTCTCACCAGGAGTAATTGTCACATTTGTGTATAAAAGCTCTATTATATCGGAGAGGCAATTTGAAGAATAGATATTCATGTGAATATAACCTAGGCTTTACGATGCATACAAATTCTGAATCCCAGATATAACTTACCTAAGTCTAGTTCCTGTCAGCCCGGCTATGGACAGAAACAAACGAAAGTTGTCAACAAAACTAGAAAACCGGGTATTCGTATTATCTAAAATACAAATCGGCATCTTCTGACCATTTGCCGATAAATTTGATTCATGACACACGAAATAATTATTCATTTATTTGTATATTGTTGTTTTCGTTGTCCGTAATTAATTAATTAGTGATTGGTTGTTTCATATCACGAAAATAACACTGATGACCAACGAACCTCAACCTATTTGAATATTATGGAAACGGTTAAAATAAGTGACAATAAACAGGCAGTTGGCTAATAATTGTTTTCCTTGGCAGGCGATACCTTTGTTCTGTATGTGCTATATCATATGTTCGCATGTTGTACCAGATATGATGAGTTCATATCCGTTTGGACGGGAAATTTACCTGTCTGTTACTGTTGAAGATGAGGAATTCGTTTGTGAATTGTCTATAATTCTATTAATGAGGCAATGGATCACGAGAATTTTAGAATCAACTGTATATGAATAGAACAGATTATATACTCACATAAACGCTTTCTGAATACCCAAATCCATCCGATAAAGGCGAAGATAACCACTACACATGCTGCAACTGAAAAACCTACAGCAATGGAAACTTGGGAAATGCCACCTGCAAATATTAAGTCAATACGATTTGTGGAATGACATCACATCAAACATTGCTGTGTGTCAAAATGCCGTAACAAAAGTAAATATCCATGCCATAAACCGTTATGTTCCATCGTTGAGTCCCCTTCGATTTTCGATTTCTTGGCCTCATTTTGTTCGGCGACCCGTCGAATGCAATGGCGTTGGTCGTGCCACATCGATTTCGCCTTGTATTATTGGCAGACTAACATGGCTATCTCAAACTATATAAGTAACTGGGTGAAACTGACGAAGTTGTCTATCCAATCCAGAGATGCGGATCTCAAAAGGTGACAGAATATGCCAACTGACGTCTTTTGTTGGAAATTAAACACACTGGTAAAATCATCCACTCCAAGTCAGAGGACGAATTTTCAGGTTGGCATATCATTCTGTGTACTTCAGTTATCTGATACAGGCTGATCAATTGAGGCGAGACAAGAAGCCTTTTCAAATTTCGGCGACATCAAGGTACATCGCTCCCCCAAAAGTGACCTTCCCTAAACTTTCACAGCTAGAAAGGTAAAGACCCCGGAAGACATCATGATCAATTCACGCCTATTCGGATGTCGAACTCCAGATAGAAGAAAATCCCACTCGGAGAGATCGGTGCAATCGGAGAGGGAAAGTGATCAAAGTTAACGAGTTAAGTTGATTTTTTCTGTGAAGCATTTTGTATGTTCTGCCAAAAAATTTGTACGATATCAAAAAAGGAAACTAAGACAAGCCAAACCCGAAATGTTTTCGAACACAAACACGGTCGGGCGATTTATTTGTTGCTCATCACCATGAACATCCATGATAACATATGACAATGTTGATCCTGGTAGGTATATCTTTTAAAAAACGCCTGGAAAACTTACCACTGACATTGATGATACAAAATTTGGATTAAATACTCCAGAGAGCCAACGAAAGTGAGCGAGCTGTTAATAGCAGGAGTCCGGTCAGAAATTCAATATTCACCCGTCTATGGCAGGCCAAGTGTTGCAATATTCAATAATATTTTTTTCCATTCAATCCAACATATATCCAGTCAATTCTGATTGAATTTATATTCAATAATTACAAATATATGCAATAACTTAAAAATATGTGTATTGGAAACCTTTTCGTTCAGTTACATTTTTTTTATTTGATTCGATAATTTTTTTATGCGATGCTTTTTTAATTTGTATTGGAAGCAGATATGTGCAATAATTGCATTGCGGGTAATACCTAACCCCGCCTATTTGGATATGTAACGAGGCTTTTCATTGGCTATTGGAAAATTGACGGTGAGAATGGCGGCATCGTTGACTGTCGATTTGCCTCCATCAACAGGGATAAATCTCGTCTTTGGCTGTCGAGGTCGTCTTTGATAAGGGTTGTCTGTCTTCACCGACACATATTTCAAAGATACCGCCATTTTCCTCGTCGACTACTCAATAGCCAATAAAAAGCCTCGTTACATATGAAAATAGGCGAGGTTTGATTTACCCACAATGCAATTATTGCACATATATTTTACATTTGCTTCGAATACAAATAAAAAAAACATCGCATAACAAAAGTTATCGAATGGAATAGAAAAAATATAACTGAAATAAAACGGTTTCGAATGCACATATTTATAGGTTATTGCTTATAAATATAGATTCCAACAGGGCATGTATGAAATCTTTGCATATATTTGTAATTATTGAATATAATTTTAATCAGAATTGAATGAATATATTTTGGATTGAATGAAAAAAATAATGATATTGAATATTGCAACACTTGGCCTGCCATACCCGTCGCCCAAAAAAGCATTTCCGTGTCAATAATTGAAAGACATTTTTCGTATGATAGTGCACTTAATCATCAATTATTCGAAGACGTTATAAATTATCTTAGCGAAGTTACCGATCACACACATTTCATTAAACTGAATCCATGACTTCATATGAAACGTGTAAAGATCAGTTTGGTGCACTGCGAATATGACCGACATCGGAATATAAGCGTTTAGTCCGGCGTTTAATATCCCGTCGTTGTCCATTAAATAATTTTCGTATATATAATCTAACTGGTACCTAAGTCGCATAACAACATGAGCACCGATTTAAAAAAAGTCATAGTATACATAAATATGGGTTAGCTTTTTGCGAGAGAGAAGCTGTCAACAGTTTTCCATGATACGGGCAAGTATCGTGTTCCAAATATCAAATCCGTTTCGCCGATCAGTATTCTTACATCCATATATGAAGGAAGATAAATGCCACTTGTTCTTGTTCTTGGTAGGTACAGCCCTCCTTCATTTAGGAGCACCTCCTATTGGAGTAGTCATATGTAAACAGTTCAGGTACGCATTAAATTCATTAAAGTTGTTTAACCCTACCTGGCCTCGGGGGGGGGGGCCAGGGGGGGGGGCGGAAAGTGCCCCCTGGTGAACTTTTCTCTACTGCTCCGAAACGACAAAACCGAGGAGGCTGAAACTTGGTGACTTTTAAGCTTATCTTATTGGGGTCATTTTGAGTCTATTTTCATATACCCCCGGGTAGAGGATCATGGGTAAATTCAAAATGGCGGCCATGTGGTATCCGCGAAAGTCGTGTTTTTCATCTTTTCGGTCCATTTGTTCACATTTTCATTGCCTAAAAGGTCTTGAAAGTATATTATTTATGCAAAACTAATTATTCTCTATTTTATAAGATTTTTTTCGAGAGAAAAATCTGAAAAATGAAAATTTCGAAAAATCGGCCCCAAAAAGGCCGAATAATGGCTTCCGAGAAGATGACCTCACTGTGACGTCATCATGGCGGCCATCTTGGATTTTTTTACATTTTCCGGTAGAGCTTGAACCCAAGATACTGTGTGGTGTGTTTCAGCGCTCTAGCCTTAGTGGTAGAGAAAATATATAGGGGGGCACTTTCCGCCCCCCCCCAGGCTGCGACACACCCCAAATCGCCCAGGCCAGATAGGGTTAAGTTGTTTGTAACCAATTCTGGTAGACCAGGCATGACTCTCAGGTTGGGTCGAGGAGCTCCAGTCTTCTGTGACGAATTGTATACATGTAGTGCCGCAGGACTCTTTCACCCACTACGACACGTGAACAGGGTGCTAGATAGAGTTCAATAGGAATGTCAGGATGTCATCAGGTGACGCTGAAATTTCCTTAACCTTACTGCAGCAAGCAACATATCTGACACTCTGGATTCACCCTATACTGGTTAAAAGCCGCTCTGTTTCCCTGCAGTGTGTAGCATCCGGTGAGCATCCGTATTCTTAATGGTAACTTCCGCATGCCCGGCGGACTGGATGTTACGGAAGAGATCGCAATGTGTGGATTTTCCAGTGATTCGGTCCTCACTAGGTAGCGGAGTGACGGGTAAAATTTTGCCTTACAGAAGATTAGTTTAGTCCAGTAGGTGCTGATAGTCTCCTTAACAGTTTTCTTACCGGATTGTTTTAGTGGAGGAGATTCGAATAGTTCATGGATGAATGGGCGGCTGTACTGAGCCAGGATTTTCCGCGATTGAACAAAACCAGCTTTTCTTAACAAAGCCTTTCATGAACACTTGGCGAATCGCAACTTTACACGGTACGAAGTCTTGGTTCTTGATGATACCCAGAAGCATATTTAGGATGCGCATGTGGATACGGGTGTCGATAGGAAGGACACCCAGAAGGATGAATGGAGCTGGTTCGGCCACTGACAGGTAGCGATAAGAGTTCCTTCGGTGTCTTTCGAAAAAAGAGTTCTAGTTTCTCGATATCAGATTGAGTTAGTAGCAGCGTCTCCATGCAGTGTAGCAGAATAGGTATTATGTAGGTTTCTAGAAGATGGATAGCGCCGGCAGGATTCTGGCCATTCTACCCATGGAGACCAGATCTCATAAGAGAGTAGATTGCTCTACGCGCCTTCTCCGTGTTTTCTTCAATTGTGAGTTTCGAGTTAATGACGGTTCCATCTCGCCGTAGACCTAAATACATTGCCGATTCAGGCCGAGAAAGTTTCTGATCATTACGTTCCATGTTCAGTTCACCTATTTGGTTTTTCCTAGTATCGGTAAGGATTGACTGTAGACGGCAGATACCTGGAGCATCGACTGTAGGTTTGTCATTCGCAACTTCTCGGGGATCTCCGGTTTGAGATGTCCCTCGAAGGCCATTGACGCCATATTGGACTAGAGCGTTGTCATGTGACGGGAACTGTCAGTGACGTCACGGGAATTATATCTTGCCAATACGTGGCGTGTGTACCATTTAAACTGATGGTTTTCTATTGAAACGTGCTTCGAATGAAAAGAATAAACAGTTTTTAGAATATCTGACGTAAATCAGAGACTCGCAGGGAAATATTTGCTGGTCGGGGATTAAGGCTTCCGCGAGAGTGATTGGGCTTCGGAGACATGCGTATTAAACCGTTCCGGCGCGTCACATCTGGAGATTCATAGGAAATTCATGTTGTCGTCCCCCGAGCGTAGAATCGGTCCCCTTCGTAGGTTTCCGCTCGGGAGTTCCGAATGTAGGTTTGTATCATAGGTAGCAGCAAGCGCAACATCATCTGCACAAGTAGGAGCCCCACAGGGTGTTGTTGCTCAGCGCATTCCCAGGTTACTGGCCGAGAGTCGATTCAGGAGATCATTTATTTAGATTTTGTAGAGGTCTGTCGGGATGACACCACCCTGACGTACACCCTGCTCGATTGATATTGGATTAAACAACTCTCCCTGTCACTTTACTTGTGTCTCGGCATGGTTATGGATGTCTGTAATTAAGGGCCAGAGAGAGCCTTCTACTCCAGCCGAATACATTTTCCTGAACAGAGATGGGTTGTGAACGACATCGAACGCAGCTTTTGCACCTAACAGAGGACGTGTTCGTCTGGGGTGAGTGGTAAGTCTATTTTCGGGTTTCTGTTGAGATGCTACATGTTTTTGCTTGGGGTTGGTAGAAGTCTGCTGGAGTTAATAATAATAATAATAATAATAATAATAATACACTTTATTTAAGAAAACCTCGATAGTTCCGATAGGCCAAAGGCCTCTTTTCATCGGTGTTGAGGGCAGCAACAATAGAAACAATATTGTATACAACATGAAATAGCAGTCATATTAGAACTGGAGATTGAAATAATAATAATAATAATAATAATAATAAATAAATTAAATTAAATTAAATTAAATTAAATTAAATTAAATTAAAAAATAAATAAATAAAAAATACAGAAAAACAAGGATTGGTTTAGGAAATACTTATAACGTATTTTTTAAACTGATCAAAGATAAACATGAATAACAGTCATATTGGAATTGACGATTAAAAAATAATAATAAAAATAATAAAAAAATACCATTAATTATAAAAATTAAAATAAAAAATAAAATAAAAAAATACTTAAAAAAATACTAAAAAATAAAAAAATTAAATTAAATTAAACAACAGAAAAACAAGGCCTAGGCTGGGTTTTCTAGTAAAAATTGGTTTAAGAAATGCTTATAACAGGCTGTTTTAAAACTGATCAAAGATAAACAACCTCTAACATGAATTGGAAGTTCGTTAAACAAATTTGGTCCATTTATCTTAAAAGATTTCTTATAAAGTTCAGTTCATGCAAAAGGCACTTATAAAAGTAGGCCCTGATTTGACGATCTAAGATTTCTAATGGGGTTATAAACGTTCATTTTTTGGTAAAGGTCCTCCGATCGTACAGACGAATCACAGTCAATGATAAGCCTCATCGCTCGTTTTTGTAGGCTTTCAAGTCTGTCAATGTCATGCGTGGAGCCATTGCCCCAGACGGATAAACAATAGTCAATGTGAGGCAGGATAAATAGATTATAGAATTGTTTTCTGCCATGAAAAGGTAAAAAACGTCGTATTCGAGCTAGGAGAAACAGTTTACTTTTGACTTTCTTTATAACATTGTTTATATGGTTCGACCAGTTCAGATTATCTTGGATGGTAACTCCTAGGATTTTCTGTGTTTTTACAGTCTCAATAACAACATTGTCCGCAGAAATTTTAAAAGAAGAGGAGGGTAGGTGGTGGCGCTTCTGGTCAGTGGTAATCAGCATGGATTTAGTTTTGTCCACATTTACCGCCATTTTGCTGTTGTGGCACCAGAACGTTAAGCTGGACCCATTGGAGTTGGAGCAACGCGGCTTTAAATAAGTCTTTCTTTTTCAGGCTGACAGGTCTACAGGGATGTTATTAACTATCAGGGAGCCTAAAAATTGAGATACTTCCTCCAAGTCTTCTTCGAAGAAGTGATGTTGGCAAGAATGTTTGATTTGGTATGATACATGTTGACTGTGTATTTCCGGTCTTGGTCAGGACTGATTTTAAATACTGTTTGAATTTCAGTTCCCCGTCGGTCAAATGTAGGTATAATGTTAACGTTTCTCTGATGAGTGGGTGGAATATAACTGGGTTAAGATCTTTCGTAGAACAAGATACAATGCCGTGCTTGCTTCGAGAAAAACTCCTCCATCTTTAGGCGTTATTTTGAGATCAGCTTAAACGTTCTTCACAATTATAATAAAAGTTCAGTTCACTTCCCAGTTACAAGGTCAGGTTCTGGTTGGATTCAATCAAAAGTTCGCCTTAAAAGTTCGTAGATGGCAGGCCAAGGTTAAAATTCGTCGCCCACGGATAAATATTGGTGCCACAAATATATATAATACTGGTTCAAGTTTGCAGACAGTTTCTTTAAAAGTTCACAGATTGAGCCCGATGGATCGAACACAGGCAGACTTGGTTTTTGTAAAAGGGTTATGAGGAGCAGATAAAATTGGTCCGATGAAATTTATCACAACTAGAAATCAGCAAATAAGTAGTTCATGCGCAGTAGGTCTTTGTAGGCTGCATAATTTCAATGCGTTGTTGTTGGTGTCAGATTGTTGTTCCGATCAGGGAAACACATATTGGCACAGAATTCGGAAAACGGCAAGAAGAGTTTTTAAATGGAAAGTTTTAATGGTTGTTTGTCGGTGAATTGTCGGCACGGGATCTCGGCTTCAAATCGGTCTCAAGTCAGAATTGGTTGCAAGTTTGGATCGACGATAAAACGACAAAGACTACGCTAAAACTAGCTAGAATGGAGCGCGTAGGTACTGGAAGAACATATATCACGATACAATACTAAAAGTAAACAATTATGTTGATATAGAAGATCAACTCATGCAAAATAAAATAGAATACAACGTTTTATTTCGCTAATCACAACGTCATCTAAGATAATTAATAAGTGATTAGCTTTGTATGACCCGATGACACCTATCCTTCTCAGAGAAGAGTACAACTTAGATTAATATATATATATATATATATAGACAATGCTCTGGAGTGATGTCTAAGAATGTCCTTGGGATTATCCTTTTCTTTATGGACAAATGTGCAATGTGGAGAAATAATATTCTTGAGTTAGAAGATAGGACCCGCACACTTTTAATCACCGAACATTCTTAATATCCACATCAGTAAGAGTAATATGTCCAGGGGTTGTTAGGAGGGCAGTCCCAAAAATAACTAAACTGTGCGACCACAAATTCTCTCTTGATACAGCCAAGTCGTGAAAATACTAGACAAAAACCGATCATAGTTCGAAACGGATACAGTTCAGATTACTAAATCTTCACTGATTGGGCATCGTCCATCACAGTGTTGTAGAATACTTCAGTATAAGGCCGATGTAATCGCTGAGAATGGATGGAAAGCCTTCATTGGAAGGTTATTTATGGTTTACCTACACTGTTTTTTTTTTCACACAGGAAGACCATCTTGTCAGTTGTATGCCACAATTGAACTACTAACTATTTAACTATTTATTTTCTTTATTTTTATACAAGGTTTCAAAAAACAAACAAACAGAACGCTAAGCACATCGAGAAAGGACAAACCACATATCTCGTTTAAGGTGGTTTGATTGAGTTTTCATATTTCGATCGTATGGTGTCACTGGGAAGCCACGAAGTGATCACGCACATTACAAATTATTATAGGTTACCTCATATGATCATTTTCGAACATGCATAACCGTATAAAAATATATATATATATATATATGAACATTTTCCATCAAATACAAAAGTTGTGATATTATGACGTCACTGTGACATACCAAGTGACCAAAGTATATAATAATTTACTATAGATTTCCCAACTGATCATTTTCAAACGTACTGATCAGTTTCTCACTTAAATAAAATAAAAATAAACTATAAAAGGTTCGGAAAAATTACCAAAAGATACTGTTGTCTCTACTAGAATGACGTCACAAAGTGACCGAAAACCCCGGAACAGAAAATGGCAGCCGACGTTTTCGCATTCTACGTATCCCGAGCGACAAAATGATACGATGAAAACAATTTCTGAATGAAAATCGAAAGAGATGACATAGGGAATCTTATTAATATGGATAATAGGCCATATCTTTTGATGCAAAGTATAAGGTATTGAAACTATCGATTTATGTAATGTAATACTTTTATAGCAAATAAATCTACCACCGCACTTGGATAAACACATGAAAACATAATTACTTTAGATGACCCGGTTTTGGAATTAGTAAAAATGATGAGCAAATTTCAAAACCACAGCAACAAATGACCTAAGAAAGAAAAGAATATTAACGCATTACCCGTATTGCTGCTTTCATCGACGGTATTTATTCCTGATGGCGACGAAGAATCCTCTGCATGGTCATTTATTCCCGTGCGTAATGGCAAGTACTGAAATAATGGTTCTGCATGATAAACCACATGCTCTTTGAAGGAGAAAATAATACAAATAAAACCATTGATAAACGAAATTTAGATACACATTTTATCTCGACATAGTTTGCATAAAATGAGTTGATCCGAACATAAAATACTTTCACTCATTAAGATTCAAAATAAATATACATCTGGATATTTATCTCTGTATGACTAATGAATGTATAATACAACTGATAAATAAATGGGTATGATTTCAACGTTAGTAATGAAAGGTTCCATTACCGTCCACCAGCAGTGTAGTTTTTTTACTTCTAGACCCGGCTCTATTGAGAGATTCGCAGGTGTATGCTCCGTTGTCACGTGCATTTGCGTTTACTATCAGGATGTGCCTCTCTGTGCTGAAATTCGTCCTTGCGAGAGCATTGTTTGATAAATGCGTCCAGCTGTATGTTGGCTCCGGGAACCCTGTCCAGGGGCACTGGAAGGTTATATTCTGTCCTTGGTAAACCTTAATGATGGTTGGATGCCCTGGTTCCTCTTCTAAATCTGACAATAGTGAGATCGAGATGCAAATATCCTCACCTTAGAAAGAAAAATTGTCAACTACATTAACTTATTCCAAACGGCATATTTCTTAAACCGAAACCCAACAAGATTTCACCTCCATCCTTCTAAAACTTTATACACATGATATATGTGTTGTTTCTCCTTGAGTTATGACCAGCTCAAGTGTTCTAGATTGATTAAACATGCAAATATTGCCTTTGGAATTCGCCATACTTCGGACCAATCATCATAGACAGAACAGCCAGCCTACATATTCATTGTCCCCGATTGGTTTCATTGTCACTACTGTGAGGTGACCATTTCGTATAAATCACCATCCAGTACACTGAGGTTGAAGTGTACGGCTGTCGGATGAGTTATCGGACAGATCGATTATCGGACACGCATCTCGCGCGCACGTGTTGTGCTCGTGATGACAAGGCAGTAAGATATCAGAACAAAGGGAGGATCATTTCTAATTGTTATGCAAAATATAGAATTATAAGTACCGAATGTCTACAAATTTAAATTCAACATTTTTTTTTCGTCAAAATTTGAAATTTATCATGTTGTGGCAGGGGTCCGAAATTCTACCTACCCCCTTGCCTCTCCGATCTCACTCCAAAGTAATTACGTGTACAAATTGAACAGTAATCGCATCATATTTCACGTCAAAACTCTCACTAACGATTCGCATGCACAATTCTTGGAAATACATTGTTCTTCAACATGAAATCCTTGTTCACGATGGATGTCCGATAACTGGTACCGTTCATGGCGGGAACTGAGCTGAAAAGTCGAGTTAAAAATAGCACCCGCACGTGCAGAAGGGAATGACGTCATTTCGAGAAATACTTTTTTTAGATATTCCAGAAAAGCCTTCAAAAAGACACGATAATAGATCGGACAGCCATACTAAATGCGGACAGGATAACATATACATGAAGGTACACTAATTGAATAATGGGTATTTTTCTGACAGGCTGGAAATGGCGAGGAGAATTATTGTTCCAAGAGAACCGTACACTTTTATCAGCGAAAACTATTTTTTCATGAAATTGAATGAGAATACATAACTTATGCCTTTATATCTTATACTTTATTTCGGAAAACAGGTAATAATTGATGGTTTGTGTTCTGCGAATGGGAAATGTTCTAGCAGTTGACATCTACGAGTTGGTATATTTTGTTTGTTCTCAGTGATATCTCAAACAATTTTGTCACCAATAGTGTGAGAGAAGAAGTCTGTTTCCTATCTTGCGCTGAAATAGTGGGGAATGGATTTAAACGCTGCCGATTGGTTCCTAAAATGCAGTCGACTATGTTATACACAAATTCTCCAAACTTTTTTAGAATATATCGCGTTGCAATTGTCATCTATTGGTTATCTTAACAAATATCACAATGGCACATACGTTATTTTCAGTCCCTGCTATATTACAATTGCCCAGGTATATAAGTCTTTGTTAAACATAGCATGCACATACAAGACCACAATGCCAATAAGATCATCAAACTGATCATGTCATATCGACGCATTTTTTTTTGTAGCATAGCTTCCATACTTACACCAGACGACGAGCGTGACTGTATCTGAAGCAGATCCGAGGATGGTTTGATTATTTGGCCAGGTGTTCTTGGCACTACAGGTGATTGTAGTGCCATTAAGGTATTTGTTCGCACACACCGTGAGTTTGTTCTGCGAACCTGTCGTTTTATCACAGGATACATTGGTCGGTACCAAATCAAACGATGCTTTCGGGTTAACAACACCAGTTTGACAGGTCAGGTATACCAGCTCCCCTGCTGTCATTGATAATAATTCGGATCCAATCACCGTACCGTTCGAGACTAACGAAGCCGTTGTTACCCGAACTGGAGAGACAGAAAGATGAACACATTGTTTTAACAACTTGGGGTAATTAAATAACGCATATGTCCTGTGAATGCTGGCTCTTCGACGAGTTTGGCTGATATGCACATATATATATGCCTACCAAAACATAGTGAGTCGACAACATGAAAAAGTTAGGCATCATGAAAACAGCAATAAAATCTAGGTTTCGACAATTCGAAGAACTTTAAAATCGGGCTCAATGGTATAGTAAATCACCGTGGCCAATGCCATAATTTGCTTCGGACATAGTCGCGTTCAAGTCGATATTAATATTGTCACACCAATTAACGTCGTTATGTAAAGGATAATGTCCTTTGTTGAAGCCATAATGATGTAGTCAATCCGATTGTTGCATAAGGCCACAATACAACGTTGCAGTGGAAAATCCAAATGTATCAAGGCAGTGCAATATTGTCAACCGTGGAGGGACAAATATTTAATTGTTCGAAATTACCGGTTCTGACAGCACCGCGATGAAGTTATACTTTGTAAGCTCGTGTTCAATTGATGACACAACCAAATCTAATTTGGATAAAAATCGTGAATATCATATTTAGGCTTCAAACTTCAGTATCTTTACATCAGTTTGGAGTATCCATATGCGGTAAACGGCATCTCATTGAGTATCATGGGCGCCACGTTCTTCTACAAGTGACCACAGAGCATTCGGATTCCCCATGAAAGTGGCGCTGGGGGATACTGATATCCCTGTATAATTTACTATTTGGCGTGAAGGCATCTCCACTTACAAACTTTGGATAGAAAGAGACGAATATTGAATATAGCTTACCCAATTGGGTTTATTTTCAGTTCTATCCAAATAAAACTGCCTACACAGTATCATGTGCAATAACGGCGTCCCCAGTTTCTTACTTCAATAATAAAGACGGCAAGTGAAGAATTCACGAAACTTTTTCAGCTGTTGGCGTCATTTGGCAGATGCTTGTGATCAGCAACTGATGTTTGGAATGTACGCATAAGGGACAATAGGTGAAGTCACCGAAGCAATGATGATCGACTTTGTCTCCGTCGTGTGAAACTAGTCACAATTTCACAATTGATTGAATACGATCGAAGGGGAATCCCATCCCATTACATGCAGTAAACTAAACATGCATTATTTCTAAAGTTAATAATCCCAAGCAATGTACATGTGAAGGTATCCATATGTACCCAATATGGTATAAGTCATTTCAATTTGCACTTTGTAGAAACAAAAATGATTATGACCTCTAGGTTAAGCCACCTATGGGAGTAGCAATGTAGACGAAACGCAATATCAAGCGACATTTTTGGCAAAATATTCACATACCAAATTTTAAAAGAATCCATTAGAGCATTCTATGCTTAGAGTCCGGAAAAGAAATGTCACGCTTGCCCCAGGTGGCGCCACCTATGGGCACATATTGATGAGACGCCCTTTCAGATGTCATTTTGTGACGTATTATCCACATAAGAATGCTGGAAAGAATCTGTTCTCTCGTTTATTGTCTATTACGTTTGTCTATTACGTTTTGGTCATGAAACTAAATTCGTCATATATGGATGGGAAGCAACCCCCAGCGACATGGCGTGGCGTGACATATACATACCAATTCAGAAAGGAATCCGTTATGCCATTCTATTGAATTGCTCGGAAATGAAATTTCAAGTTTGGCTTCCAGGTGGCGCCACCCATGGATGTATATGGATGAAACGAAATAACAAGCAAGACATAGATATATCAAATTTGGTAAGAATCCATACCATAGTTCTATTTTTTGTTTGTAGTGGAAACGAAATTTTAAGCTGGCATACATGGGTTGTCTGTGACCCCTTTGATATCTTGCGGCGTGATTTTAACACGCCAAATTTGGAAAGAATCCTCTTGTTAGTTCTAATTGTATTCTCCGAAATCCAAATTCCTGTCCACACCCAAGGTGGGACCACCCATGGGCACATGTAGATGAAACAACGGTGACATATTGTGGCAATCTATTCATCTACTAAATTAGTGAAGAATCTGTTTGTGGAAACGAAATTTCATGTTGATCTCAATGTGACTCCAACTATGCGTATCTGTTGAAGGAATGCAATCTTAGGCGACATTTTGTGGCAAGACATCCACATACCAAATTTGGAAAGAATCCGTTCATTCGTTCTAATATTGATGTCCGAAAAAAACTTACTTAGCCCCAGTTGGCGCCACTCTGGGCACATGCGAACGGAAAGCGATTCCCAACAAGTTGCCGGCATGATATCTATCTAATAAATTTGGAAAGAATCTGTTACGAAATTATCTAGAATTGAAATTTTTAGTTTGACCTCCACGTGGCGCCACCTATGGATGTGTGTGGACGGAAAGCGAATTTAAACGACATATTGTGGCATGATATCCGCATATCAAATTTGGAAAGAATCCGTTATGTCGCTCTAATTTTGCGAAACGAAATTTCGAAGTTTGGCCTCCAAGTGGCGGCAGCCATGGGTATATGTGAACGAAATAAAATACAAGCGTCTAGTTCGTCATTCAATATTCAACCGTCGTCCATTAAAGAATTTTCGCATCCATATTTCAAAGACCTAATTCATATAATAACGGCACCAAATTAAAAGGACAAATTATAGTATACATAAAACTAGGTTAATTTCTTGCAAGACAGAAGCGGCCAACAGTTTTCAATGATGCCAGCAAGACATCATGATGTTCCAAAAATATCACATCCGTATCTCTGATCCTAATCCATATGATATATGTTGTAAAATCGTTATTTTGTGATGTATCGTGTCACGTTTTGACTGTGGATGTTCATATGAACACTGCGTGGATCTTCAAATACATAGGTTCATACGGCCCATAGATCCGGGTTAAACTGAATTAGAAACAAGTTACGAAATGTACCGTCATGGCTCTTGCAGGCTACGCTCGTATTTTTCTATCAGCATGCGAGAATACCAGGCAACATATTTCGGCAAGATATCGATAAGCGTGGACGGAATGCAATCCCAAGTGATTGGATTTCATCCACGTATATCCATAGGTGACGTCATCTGTGGAAACAAGAGGAAGAACTGCAGTCCCAAGCATCACCTTGAGGCATGTTAACCATATTCCAACTTTGAAAGAATCTGCTCAGTCGTTCCGATATTATTGTCCGAAACCAAATTTACTGTCTGTAAAGAGAAGGTCAAACATTCATGCCTCAACTTCCATTTATATGGGAGAAACGTATAAGTGTATCACTGAACCTTTTATGTCCATAGTACATACATGAATAAATGAGTATTAATGAGTTATGACTTTGAACAAATCACTGTTTGTATGATGCAAATGACAATATGCAGGAGAGAGGGAGGGGGATTAAGTTTTGTCGCCGCCTTCAGCAATATTTCATCTGAATAGCGATGAGAATATGCAAATCAGTACGGAGGTCATACATTGAAACAAAACCCAGCCACTATTTGACTTTCCACAGAGACAGCTATTTTAATTGTGGAAACAAGAATCTTCCATCAGAGCCGAAAGTGAATATATTACAAGCGTCTAGTCCGTCATCCATAATTCAGCCGTCGTCCATTAGAGAATATCCGCGTCCATAATCCAAAGACCTATTCCATATTCCATATAACAGTATTAGCACCAAATTCAAAAAGACAATCATAGTATACATAAACATAGGCTTGTTTCCTGCAAGAGAGAAGCGGTCAACAGTTTTCAATGATGCCGGCAAGACATCATGATGTTCCAAAAATATCAAATCCGTATCGCTGATCAGTATTCTTAATCCATAATATTCGTGTAAAGTCGTCATCTAAAGAATGATGTATCTCAGTCACGCTTTGATTGTGACAGTTCATATGAGTACCATGAGGATCTTGAAGTACATGGGTTCATACGGCCCTTAGCCCCGGGTTAAGCGGAATTAGACACAAGTTACGAAGCGTAGCGCCATAGATCTTGCACGCTACGTTCGTATTTTTTTATCAGCATGTATCGCCAAATTTGAGAAAATTTGAGTGTAGGCGTTTGGTGGAATAGCCCTGTTTTATAAGTTTCTGTAACAATGTTCTGTGACGTTGATTAAAATCGTCACATTTAACACAGGATCTAGCAAATGCTACTAAGCGAGGTATGTATACGCCATATGCAGGTCCCACTGGAATATTACTGTCCAAAAAGGGATAGTTTACGATGTCGAAATTGTGATCATCTCTTTTGTCATAAAGTCGACGAGAGAGAATGCCGGCTTCATTTTTATAGAGATATATATCTAAATCTGATGTGCCTGTAGGGCTATCTGTAGTTTCCTTCAAATCCAGTGAAGGTGGATATATATGTCTTCTCCAAACCTCGAGCAATATGCACAACAAATTTGAAGAAGGCATTCCGAACAGGGCTATACCACCAAGCGCCTCCACTCAAAGTTTCTCAAATTTGGCGATACATATCCGAGCGTAGCGTGCAATATTTAAGGTGTTACGTTTCGTAACTTGGTCTAATTCTGATTAACCTGGTGCTAGGAGCCGTATGAACTCATGTATTTCAAGATCATCATGGTATTCAAATGACCAGTCGCAATCAAAGCGTGTCTGAGGTACATCATTCTCTAGATAGTGACTTTATCACGTATATCATATAGGTTAAGAATACTGATCACCGATACGGATTTGATCATGATGTCTTTGATTGTTGTTGGGTTTTTTTATTTGGTGCTAATGTTGTTATATGAAATATGGAATAGGTCTTCGGCTTATGGGCACGGAAATTCTTTAACAGACGACGGCTGAATATCGAAAAAATTGTAATAATGCTAAAAAATGGCCATATTATTATCAGGGAAAATAGTTAGAATATCAACCAGTGAAGTTTTCGTGCACGCCTGGCTCCTGAATACCTTCATTCTCTATTCCTGAAAGCTGACATGATCTTATTTAATGCATGAATGGTAGCGGGAAAAAATTGCACATATATTATTGCCCCCGTTGAATAAAACCCACCGGTACTAATCTATATGAAAGTGTGCCGAGTTTAAGACGCTATACTGCCAATTTCAACCGCATATAATAAGTCGGGAGTCGACCGAGAACCTTGCCAGTCTGAACTGACAATCGAAGTGTCCACATCATATTTATGCAGTCGTTGTTGTCACCAGCCCGAATTCGGACTGTGAACATCATGTTCTATCACGCTTTCATTCGCACACAATATAGATGTATCTGGGGAGACTGGGCAACTTAAATGAAGGATCTGACTATTCAAACATGATTCAGACATACCGGTAGGTGTTTCCTCAAAACCGTAGAACTTGATCCTCCAGGTTTCTCCAGCAGTGTATCTCAACTGGCCTCCCTCCCCAAAGAAGAGGCACGAAGAGAATAGGCCCTACTGGTCCTTTCATGTTATGATTCATGAGGCTCTGTACGGTGCACTTCAAATGCGCTATGTATTTAGATTCCCGACACTACTTCAAAATTACTGTAATTCGGAATGTTCCTTCTAAACTAAGGATTGTTATATGTTATGCCTGCTAATCAGGCTCGTCCATACTCCAACTGCGAATTGCTAAAGACGGCGAAGCCAACCGAAGCGACCTATTCTTCTGATTGTCGCCCCGTCCATTTTAACTCATCTATCAGTCGTATAGAAATGTAAAATCTCTTAGCATTCTGGATGAGGGAATCAGGGTGGATGAATGAAGCGAAAATGACCTTTGACCTTTGACCTTGGATTCCCATTTTACCTTACGGAGGTCACTTTCGATCACATAACTGGTGGATGGATGCAAATCTAAGACTAGCAGCAGGACACCTCTCCCAAAATTCGGAGAAACGGACCTTATACCCTTATGAAAATGTACCATGTTGTACCGTTCAAATACCGTGGTAAAACCACGGGACACCATGGTACATCCACGGTACATCACGGTACACCATGGTACATCATATTGTACCGTGGTAAAACCATGGTACAATATGATTGTACCATGGTACAATATGATCGTGCCATGGTACAGTATGATCGTACCATGGTACAGTATTGTTGTACCATGGTACACCATGGTACAGTATTGTTGTACCATGGTACATGTATGGAACATCCATGGTACCTGCATTTGTACCATGGTACACCATGGTACAATGTGGATGTACCATGGTACACAACTGGTACATCCATGCTACAGTGCATTTATACCATGGTACCATTGTAAGTACCGTGGTCATGAAGAATTGTACCACGGTACACCAATGCAGAACACTAATGAACAATGGAACAATCTGAAAAGTACCATGCTGACATCAGTTCAGACATTACAGTTATATTACACCTACACTAATTTCAGAGTAACTTGACTGTTTAAGTACCATGGTACAAGGAGTAAATTGTACCGTGGTATAGCTGTATTGGATTGTGTGAAAACATAAGTACCATGGTACACCCTGGCATAATACAATATGGTAAAGCCATAACACGCTGTATTGTACATGTACAGCCACAGTGTACACAATAGTTTCAGGAAAGTTGTCCAGAACTACCGAGTAACTATGTTGATGGTGTGCACCGAATCCCACTGCGAAGAGTGTCTTGTCAGGATGGTAATTTCTATGTTACTATGGTAATCAGTAAACAAGAATATTGATTGATGATAAAGTGATATTTTATTCAGATCACAAACATTACTTATAGACAATCAGTGGATATCAGTGATATCTTAAACATGTGATATCTATAGCGTTTACTTTGTACATTGATTTACAAATCAAGAGTAACAAAATCATCCCACATTAGTCACAATCTACTTTCAAAAGTCTTGTCACAAACATTTCTGATGTGGTTTTAACAACAACACACTTGTATGCAATATCACACGGCCTACAAAAGAATATGTTTTGACCGAGTTCTACTTTTACAAAATATTTGAGTAGGTCTGTTTCAACATATGTGTCATACATTCTTGGATTCCTGAGAACATGTACCTCAGACAAAACTAGAAAAGCTTCCTTGCTACAGTCACAATCTGCAATACATACACAGTATGGCTTGCAATACATGCAATGTTTGATGCTGCCGAAAGAGTCGTTTCTCAACTGAACGAATGAATTTTCTCTTTTGAACTTGATGCAGTAAGTAGATGTGGAATACAACCTTTTATCAAAACAAAACCGATCAAACAGTTCACAGCGATCATGCACTACAGGCTCACCCAGGAAACTCTCCAATTCAACACTCTAGATCTGAGTGACGGTCAATCTGGATGCAATTACACAGCCTAAAGTCACACAATCTCCAACCCTTATTGTGCGCTTGACAGGGTGACGCATGCTGCTTATACTTTCAAAGAGTTTAACTGTCTCCTCTGAGGCATTTGCCATATGAATACTAGTGAGCTCTCTCAGTTTTCTTGTAGCAAAAAATCTTTTAAAAATCTGCAATGGAACAGACTGTGTTCCATGGAACATTTTTAGCAATCTACCACTTGCATCTTCATAAATAAATGCTGAAGAGGCCCATAAGGGGCCCCAGTTTTCCACAACATCACATAAGTGGGTCAATAGATGAACATTGCAACTACAGTGCTCTATTCCATATAACTTTGGTACATCAGAAACGAATTGAAATATACAAAGTTTAGCTGTGCTTATATCATCGACTGTAACGTTTTGTCCTAATAGCAGTAGAATTGCATTGACAAGCATCAGCCAGTGCTTATAGATCTCTCGCCTGGCCTTTCCTTTCAAAACTATCGCAGAGTAGAAAAGTAGATATGTTTTCCATTCAGAAGCCTTCCAGAACTTTCGTACAGTTAGAGATCGAGGACTTCTCTTTATTTCATTTGGTGGTTTGATATTCGTTAACTCTGAATCTATATCTTTCATAATACCCCCCAAGTAAAAATCCTCCTCATGATAGCAACTATTGAACATCAAATCCGTGAACTGTCTAACAACTAACAGAACA
>JAVTVY010002160.1:0-35474 GCA_036873755.1 Hanleya hanleyi
ACTACAGAACGAAAAGATGGTAGGAGTTTCAAATTTTGAGACAGCGTATGGTGAAAACCGGTACCACATTCGGAGATCATCTGTCATAGTTTTATGAAAAAAATCAATTTAATATGACTGTAGAATTGCACCACCTACATGCCGTCGTAGCAATCACAAGCGACCTCCAGTGGAAAATGTATACGTCAAACCATTGTATTTGCCCGCAGACAAGAGTAGATGAAACAAGTTACGAAACTAAGTGCCAGACAGCTTCAATTACAACACATTTAAGGGAAGTGGGAAGAGATGCCGACATACTGACAGAGCCACATGACTTCACAGTATAGTCTCTTCCGGTTAACCTATTCTAAAGCACATACCAAGAATCTAACGATTCGTGATATGTGTTGTATCTCCGGTACGCTTTTATTGTACCTGTTCATGTGGCAAATTGGATGATATGACCACACGGTCCCTAGCACCGGCATAAGCGGTATTACATACAAACCTAGAGAGCTATGATGGAAATCCTCTGACAACTCGTATATTGGTAATTGGTGAGCTGTTTCGCTGTGACAACTCGTACACTGGGGATTGATGAGCTGTATCGTCGCCAGATGAAAATTAACACAAAACACTAGCCTGTAAGGCCCGATGTTTATATCAGTTTGAACATAGGAGAGAGAGAGAATTAAGGTTTAACGTCGCATTCAGCAATTATATTTCTGCTATATAGCGACGATCAAACACACAAGTATTCAACAACTCAGTAACTAATACGTTAAAACAGGTACAAACAGTAAAATTTGTACAACAAACCAATCTCTCTCAAATAATCTAAAATACAATCTTCTTTTACTCTGCTGAAAAGATCTCCCAGCGTAGCTGCTCGACAAAAAGTATCTCTTAAAATCTATGCAGTCTATGAGAATATGTTTCATCGTGAGATCTTCATGGCATGGAATACACCTTGGGAGCGGCTCCTGTTTTAGTAAATATTCGTGAGTTAATCGTGTATGGCCGATCCTACATCGTCTAATCATGGCCTGATCGAAACGTTTCTGACTGTTCAGATGAGTATAACCAACAGTTTTTTTGTGAAGTTCGTTATTATCCATAGTATCCCATAAAGATTGAAACAGCTTGCTTACATAAGCGCAGATAGTTTGAACATAGTCGACGCATTAACGCAATTCAATGTGGGTGGTAGTACAAAGTAAACGTATGACCAATTTACGCGTATATCATTTACGCACACACAAGACATGCATATCGACCACTATATATATTGAAGCTTCATATGATCGACTGGAACTTTTGGTGACGGAATAAACTCGATTAGTTACAGTAGACATTAGCATTGGAATCTCCGGGGATTCGGCTATCACAGAGCAAATTGATTCCACAGCGATTCTTTCTTGTCTGATAGACGTAGCCTATATCCGATGAGCAGTGTTTACGATTTCGTGGTATTACAATCCTATAGACAGAAGAGCACATGGCATGTTCACAGGCAATTTGCAATAAATTAACAGAAAGTCATTGTACTGTGAACCTGTCCGTAGGGACGCCATTGGTTGAAGGGAAGTATCAGACAAAATGATCCAAGTCCCACATTTCATTTCATTATCACACTAGAGCGTTAACATTGTTTAGAGCATGTCTGACAACTTACAACACCAAAACGTTACATGTTTTACAGTCAAGAAAGAATAGTCGTTGAACTTCAGATGGAAGTCTAGTGAATCCGGATGAGATACGTGGCCACCATCAATCAAATAACTAATGCACTGATATATCGTTAGTTACAGTCATCGACTCTGATTTATTCAAGATAACACATACCACAATACCACATCAGAACATAACCAGTCACGATTTATAGGCGCGCGGTGAGGAACCGATGTTTGGAAATTTAATAGCCATAACTTTTATCAGTTTTCCTTGTTCCATTAACATTAGGTGTCAATTAAGTCGGCACTAATTGTGAATCCGCTACATCTCAGTATTTATGTAGACGTACAAATCGGCATTTATATTCATTAAGCTTAGGTCGAGTAATTTGGGGAATTTGGAGTAGTTTGGAAAATTCAATAAATAATCACAAATGCTTCAATTTCCAAAGTACAGAGTTAGGAAATTGAGGGGCTGCAGAAATGGGAACAACTCAAACGTGCTGACTTATTATTTATCAAAGTACTTCAGTTATTATCACCAGTCCCTATAGCTCGGCAAATATTCATCTGATGTCATCAGAAACCATTGTCAAATTACCAGAACAGACACCAGTAGTAAGGGATAGGGCTTCTCCAATGGACATGTTGTGATCAAGCAATAGTTCTGGTGTCTGCTTATATTGGCATATATCAGATATGTTCAAGCTTATACAATGTTCATCCTGCATCCAATCTCTTATTTTGAGGTCAAGTGTCGATTAAGATACCTTTTCAAACGTTTCGTTTGTAATTAATCTACCACGCCTCTCGTCCAGAGTAATGACATTGACAAGAGACTTAACAACAAGAGGACATGAGAAGAAATACATAATCGATATAGAATCTCTAACTCCATGTCTTGTTTCCATGTTTATTATCAGTGGATGCACCTCACAACTACAAATGATGCATCAATCCAGACCACCTTTTCTCATTCGATCCGATCCTGTTTCAGCCAAGGTGTAAGGAGAGGGACCAAAAGAGTGTTTGATTTCTAACAATAACGCGATATCTGCTTTTAAAATAATATAGTGCAGATATATATTATATCTCTCGAACAATTATGTTGAGAGACGTTCTTGCTTAAACAACGCAACACCCACTTGCTTAACAATACAGATGTACAGAGTGAGATAATTGAAGATTGCCCTATTTTCTCCGGCTGTTTATTACCATCATATTCCAAGTATGATAAGGCCTAGGCTCATGGAACTTATATTACACACACATTAGGTCATGAACTACAGCCAAAATTGTCATCGGCGTATTGTCATCAAGCACGTACGTACGTTCATCCATTCCACGATGAAGATGTGGTGCCACAGACACCAATGAGCGTTGTCAAAGTGCTTTTACATAGAGAATTAAACAAGTAGCGATGCTGGCTTTAAATTCCCATTAATACTATCCCAATCGGTTACCCGAAATCACTATTTTGACCCCTGGAGACATTTCGTGACATCAAATGATAAAACATCATGAGAATTAAACATAAAGCAACATAAATTAATAAAACTGCTGAGACCCTGGCATGCGAATTGGGCACAGGCCGTGTTTAGACGACCGATTGTAGGTCAATTCGAAAACATTCCATATTTATCATGATAGTACATAAATACATACTAGTTTATGATGTTCTCCCATTTCTAACGGCAGATTGGTGGAACAGTATGGCAATATGCTTAATATCTCCCGTGGGGTCCTAGGCTGATCGGCGTACGCCAGTCAGTCGAGACCATTGCTTTATATATCTAACTACGTGGGTAACGTATATTCAAATTTTGGCGTAATTAGACATTGCATTCATGCTTCGGGGAGCTGTTCCCATCCCAGTCGGTCAGCCTAGAGTGGTAGAAATATATATATATCGTTTGTCATATATCCGAACTTTATAAATGCAGGCCGATGTCCCATGTAAAACTTCATATAATCGACTGGAATTTTGGCGACAGAATGACCTCTATTAATCCGAGAAGGTATTAGCATTGGACCAATCTCAGGAGATTCGGTTATCATTGTGCAAACTGATGCCAAGGCGTATCTGTTTTGTCTGGTCGACGCACCCTTGGATAGCGTCCAGTATTTACAACTTCAATTAAGCAAACAGGAGATAACACGTCATGTTTCAAGGCAATTTGCAATAAATTCTGAGAACGTCATTGTGCTATGAACCTGTCCGCAGAGACATCACTTGAAGGGAAATGGCAGACAAAATGATCCCAGTTCCACATTTCATTTCAGTGTGTAATGTTTTAACGGTGTAGAGATTACAAGCGTCTGGTCCGTCATTCATAATTCAGCCATCGTCCATTAAAGAATATCCGCGTCCATAATCCAAAGACCTATTCCATATCCATATAACAGTATTAGCACCAAATTCAAAAAGACAATCATATTATACATAAACATAGGCTAGTTTCCTGCAAGAGAGAAGCGGTCAACAGTTTTCAATGATGCCGGCAAGACATCATGATGTTCCAAAAATATCAAATCCTTATCGCTGATCAGTATTCTTAATCCATAATATTCGTTGTAAAGTCGTCATCTAAAGAATGATGTATCTCAGTCACGCTTTGATTGTGACTGTTCATATGAGTACCATGAGGATCTTGAAGTACATGGGTTCATACGGCCCCCAGCCCCGGGTTAAGCGGAATTAGACACAAGTTACGAAACGTAACGCCATAGATCTTACACGCTACGCTCGTATTTTGCTATCAGCATGCGATATGTATCGCCAAATTTGAGAAACTTTGAGTGGAGGCGCTTGGCGGTGTACCCCTGTTTTATAAGTTTCTGCAACAGTGTTTTGTGACGTTGATTAAAATCGCCACATTTAACACAGAGTCTAGCAAATGCTACTAGGCGTGATATCTATGCGCCATATGCAGGTCCCACTGGAATATTACTGTCCAGAAAGGGATAGTTTACGATGTCGAAATTGTAATCTTCTCTTTTGTCATACAGTCGACGAGAGAGAAGGCCCGCTTCATTTTTATAGAGATATAGGTCTAAATATGATGTGCCTGTAGGGTTATCTGTAGTGTCCTTCAAATCCAATGCATTCCTGGCAACTTATATCAGAAACTTCAAAGGGATTACAAATTTTCCAAAGAAGCAAAAACCTATATGGCATGTACACGGTGATCTTGTCTGTAGAGGAGATACGTAACCATAATTGATCGAATAAATAGTTCGCGATTTTAGCGAAATCGCAATAAATACAAATTAGAATTCCGTTATCTCCGATACTTAGTCTCCGTATTATTGCAGCTTGTGACAGTGGAGAATGAATCGCTTGGTCAGCTTCGGACCTCACAGACTTGTGTTCTGATAAATAAACTGTGTTTGTGCCATGTAACGGTCATCATGTAGTTCATCACTTTCTATCAGATGACTTGATATGGCTATTACGTCATTGCTTTTGGACATTTGTATCTAATACCGCTCAAGCCGGTGCTGGGAGCCGAGCGGCCATGTTGCTCAAGATGTCCATCTAAACACTTACAATAACACTGTGGTTGAGATGCAGTTCATCATAGGGGTTATTTTTTGTTCTTGTGATCTTTTAGATATGCAATCAGAATATTGCCCTGTTGGATCATATGACTTCTTGTCAGTACGCCGGTATCTTTTTTTCACCACCTTTAAATGTTGCGTTTAATCCAGGCTCGATAACAATTCAAAGCTGTTTGTTTCACCATTTATTCACGAAACACCCTCGCCACATGTCGGATAATGACATATCCAGTCACCACTCTTTTCTTTAGACGTCTGGCAGAGTCTTGAAATTGTATGAATTTTAGTTCATCCTATTTTATCTCTCATTGTAGAGTCGTATTTATTATGTAATTGCAAGTTAAAAAGTCCTTCGCTGGTTCATTGCAAACAAATGTCAATGACAGTCAGAGATATCCCAAAGACAGACACTGATTTTCAGTGTAACTATCTCAAGCCGTTCTTCAGTTGTGAGGCATTGCAAGAACACTAGAACCGTTCTTCAGTTGTAAGGCATTGCAAGAACACTAGAACCGCTCTTCAGTTGTAAGGCATTGCAGGAACAGTAGAACAAAACTTGACCTGAGATTTCCGGAAAAGGTTTCCTCTTTTTTGTTCCACTAGATGCACAGTGATGCAGGGAGTTTCCGGTAATTACAATGTAATTACAATTTTTCAGCCATTCCTGATTAGGTTGATTCCTGATCATCAACCTAATAAAATTTACACTAATAATCAGGTTATAAGAGGAAAATAAAACCAGGTATTACAATTTTTTCTGGAAATGTTTCTTAATCAATTAGTTTTCAAATCTTGCGATGATCTTCGATAAAACCCAGGCGACCATTTAGCGGTAGATTTCCATACCTTCTGTCTTAAAGGTAAATTTCAAGGTCTATGCTCTTCAACATGTTTTAGGAGGTATTCACACTCTGGTCTTTAAATATCTCAATTCATGTGTTTTCTGGGTATGTACATGCATCAGTCAAACTTGGTTTTGTGCTTACACGCCGGGAACGTATACATAAAAGACATCGGTGTACTTGGTACGAATTTCACTTGAGTTTCCGTGCAACATGCAACAAGCTATAGACATTCTTCGTGAGTTTCGACCAAATCCGATCGAATTTTTGTTTGCACGATGAGTAAGACATCAGATGAGTTGTTTGAGCAGATCTGTCATCACAGCTCCTGGGCTAGCGTATCTAATTCCGGTTAAGCCGGTGCTAGGGGCCGAGTGGATATTTCATAATCTCCAGAGGAACAACAGCAATAAAAGCGCGGCTGCGATACTAAGGCTACGTCGGAGAATCCACCGTATTCTCGGGTCTAAATGTTAGGTGCCGAGGGGTGCTTTAGTCATATGGTTGCTTTTTAGTCGCCAGACGTCGTCAATTTTTCCCACCTCTTGCAAATCGCTCCAATTTACATAAGATATTAAAAACCGGAGTTATAATACGTGATATGTTTGCTACATATTCCTCTGTTTGTGCTGAACACAAGAGATCGTTAACAAAGAAAAGTGCGATATTTTTTTCTTCCATTGAATCAGATTTTCGTGCAGATAGTGCCCAATAATACGAATAATTCCCATCAAAAGTCCGTGATTCAATATCACTATTATGCCTCTTACTTTACCTGCTGTGAAGCTTTTGCGAAATGAAATGACGATTTAACATGAGGAAAACGACCAAGTTGATACAACTTATACAATGAAGAAGGTTTAAAAACGTGGAGATCCATGGGCCGACGTATTATTTTGATCACCGATCGAACGGGTTCGACAGAATTTGACTGCAGTATTCGTTGAAACTTACAATAACTTACATATATTTGAAGAATGTACCACAGCATAAAGTGTAACTGCACTCGAATAATCTTAGAAAATGATACAGAGTACGATAGTAAACGCAATGAGTAGAATGTTGCGAATCTGCTGATATTCTTTTTGTTGATCGTGTGAATTGTCTGGCCGGCGAGTTCATAGCCATGAAATACACTCTCCGATTTTCTCCGATTTCTCCCAACAGATTGCTGAAATAGGAAAGTCATTGTCCTCACAACTCCGACGGGAACGTCTGCTGATTAGTGTAAACTGTCGTGCCAGATCATCGCCCTGTATTTGCGATAGTTCGGTCGATGACATTACTCGAAGACTGAACTAATTATACATTTCATTCATGCTTTGGCGAGTTGCCCCATCTACGCGTATCACGTAACAGAAGAACGAAACTGTGGGCTTAGAATATTTCTCGGCCTTTACGATTAAGAAAATAAGCTTGACTAAAACATTATACAATTTTACTTTGTAATACGCACTGAGCCGATTAAAATATATCGATAAATATGTACTGTTTATTCTACATACAATTACAATTAATATTTAAGCTAACCGTCAATGAATGGACGTTGTGGCAGTGTACTTCGTCGTGTTCACAGACAAGCCGAGTTTATAATGAGTCCAAGATGTAGAACGATCTCCTTGATGCCATCGAGGAAGTGGCAAGTGGGCGTCTCTCTAGTCAAGATAATTATAATCACGGATACGTACAACTGAGTTAAAAGGAGATGAATTATACGACATTATGCATGGCTTCTAATTTTCTTAACCCTATCTGGCCTGGACTTTCTTGGGACGATATGCCCCCCTCCCTAATTATTTTTCTTACTCCTTGAGGTAGGGGGCTGGAACTTACCACACTATACCCTTGGGTCAAGCTATACCAGAAAATGTAAAAAAAATAATCCAAGAGTCAGAAACGTCATTTTTGGTCGATTTTTCGATTTTATTATTTATGCAATTTCTCCGCAAAAAGTGCATGATAAATCAGTAAATATTAATGTGATGTGAAATAAAATAGTTTTTGCCCACTTTTTCATCACCGAAAAGCAAACATTTTGAAGAAAAATGAAGAAAACATCGATTTCTGGTACCCCATGTGGGCACCATCTTGAATTTACCCATGATCCTCTCCTCGGGGGGTTATGCAAATAGGCTCAAAAATGGCCCCAATACGATAAACTACAAAATCACGGAATGTCAGCTCTCAATTTGTTGTCGTTCCAGATGTAGCGCAGAAAGTTTGGTAGGGGGGCATTTTACGAATACGAATTTGTCAGACGAGCCATGGCTAGAGATGATAGGATTTAGTCTGAATGTGACCGCACTGCGGTGGTCTAATGGTAAAGCGTCGGCCTCGTAAACGGTAGGTACTGGGTTCGATCCCAGGCCGGGTCATACCAAAGACTTGAAAAATGGAACTTGTTGCTTCCTCGCTTACGCTCACGCTCATTAAGAGGATAGAACAAGGACTGGTTCGCTCGGTGTCAGTATAATGTGACTGAGTGGGATGTCATGTCTGCCTACGGTATGATATTTCGGTGGCACAGCACTAAAAAATGGCAGCATTAGATCTGCTCTGTTACAAGTAGGTACCCCCGCCCCTCCCTCTCCCCTTCCCCGTCGTGATATAGCTGAAAAAATGTTGAAAGCGACATTAAACCCTATTCACTCACTCACTCACTCATGATTCCATGGGAAAACCTCGCTCGACATCTCACATTCAATGGTTGAGCCCATCTCTTACATGTCTCACCATGTTATTATCTGTATATTGCTGGATTCTCCTGGCGGAGTGTTAATCTTCGAGGTCCAACCTCTGTACTTGGCATGTGTTTATTAGTTTGCTTGGTGGGAAATTTCCCGCAGGACGTCGAGCATTACAGGATAGTTTTCTGGGTATTCTTGCATTTACCATGTTTACCACAAGTTGAGGCCTTTAGTCCATCAGACTCCCTCGATGCTTATCCAGTAACATCGACTTAGAATCCTCCGTATTCCAGTCTGAATTTCAGATGCCTAGGAAGGCGTTCCAGTCGCAGGCGTCGTCAATTTTTCCAAACGTTTACATATCCCATCAACCTATCCAACAACCAAATTAGCATTTTCCATCTTATACCCAAATGCTATAGTTTGAAACCATACTTGTTTTTTTTTGCATTGTGAACACATAGTACATGTGCAGCCACTTCCACTGATAAAATCCAGAAGGAATGCGATAACGATTATTAAAGTGCTATTGACAAAACTCTTCTCTAAGCGAACAAAGGCAGGACATATATTGATCATAGTGCCGCAGGTTAGTGGTCAAGAATGGGAATTAACAGTAATCGCCAGTTCTACTTACAGGTAATGTGGTTTGATTTGGCGAATCTGCAAACGTCTATCCTGTTGGTCATTGACCACCCGAGACCATGCATGTTAGAGTATTTTTTTTACGCACAGCTCAATTATCTTTATCAGAGTTGTAACGCAGTGAGTGTTGTAGGATTTAACGTCATTTTCACCATTTTTCAGTCATATCACGACGGTGCTTACAGGTGCGAGGACACGACAGTGTCCAAAGTTCCTATTATCCTGGACACTGGTCGGGCCAGCCAGTACAGCACCCGGTCACCCAACCAAGTATTGACCGAGCTCCACATTGCTTAACGAGTTGCACCATCGCCTCCGCGATCATACTCCGTGTTCCCGACACACCTTGTAAGGTTGCTGGGTTATTAACTTGTTTGTGTTGGGATACTTAGAATTTTGTTTGATCGTCGCTCTTTAGCTGAAATATTGCTGAACGCGACGTTAAACCCTAATTCGCTCTCTCTCTCTGTAACGCGCACATGCACATGAGTTGCATAGCTCCACATGCACGGTAACTTACGGCCAGAATACGGAAGGTACTCTCTAAAAAAAGTTGAGTGAAATTTCACTCAAGTAAGAGTGAAAATTGATCCCACTCGATACTTGAGTGAGATTTTCACTCAACTTGAGTTAAATGCACTCAACTTGAGTGACATTCACTCAAGCATAAGAGTGAAAATTGATCCCGCTCAAGTTGAGTGAACTTGTGTGGTTTTAACTCAAGTTGAGTGAAAAGTAACTCAAGTTTGAGTGAACAGGTACATTTCACTCAAACTTGAGTGGAACAGGTCACAGGTTTGTTTAGAGAGTAGACCATCAAATAGCAGGTATGAGATCCGACATTCAATATTCTGTCGTCGTCCATAGAAGAATTTCCACGTAAATAAGACCTATTTCGTTTGACACTTAGCCCCAATTCCAAATGTGTCTGAAAAAAAGAAAAATAGCAAAAACACCAGATGGTTTCTTAGATGATGTCAGCAAGTCAAGATGATGTTTTGTACATCAAATCCTAATCAATAAGCCGTATCGGAGTGTCGCTGGTCGCGGTGCATTCTGGGATTGAGGAAAGATAAACAAAGCGAACACGTGCTTCCTCAAGCCTGCACAGGCATGGATGAAGGGATGACCGTGGAGCATTTTAGGCGATGGAAAGTGCCCCAACTACGCGATTTTATTTGCGCCAAAGGGGTTGACACACTCTTCAAAAAGGAAAGACGAACTTGTTGCCCTTGTGTTTGCCTCCTATAAGGAAAAAAGGCCTGTCATTCTGACTGGCGCCGATGCTAGCAAGGGTAAAGCAGACGAGTACCAGAAGCTACTTTTCACTAAGGAAGGGCAGCGTTTTCCTGACCCACGTGATCTTCTTGATGGATGGAAACCAGAAAACACAGGCATTGAACATTAGCCCCCAACTATGCAAATGAAAATTGCTGCTTATTTGCTGACACACGTGGACGATAAAGACTTGAGTAAGTGGTTGATGGGGATTACAAAGAAGGCAAGGCTCACTCCTACCTTGACGTCAAATGGCTGAATGGTACCATGAAGTTAGCCCAAATTCTACTGTTTGCTTTTTGACATCGGAGTCGACCCCTTCTGAAAGATTCCGTCCCTACGGGAAAAGACTATTTTGAAATCTTGCGCACTATTGTGAAATAGTAACGAATATATCGCCGTCTGAATTTTCCCACCGACAACTTCCACATTATACGCTCCATGTTCAATTGCAAACGGCCAGCACACATAACCTGTGACGTCACCAACATGGCGCGTAGAGAGTTGAAGTTTTCGACTGAAAAATTCAGACGGCGATATATTCGTTACTATTTCACAATAGTACGCAAGATTTTAAAATAGTGCGCAGGAGGGGATAGAGATTATATGTACGGCAGTGGGTAATTCGTAATAAAATTATCTAAAACCCTCGCTGGAGGTGACTGGGGCCGACCTATAAGCCCTCATACCCGTGAGGGCTATATATTATTTAGCTAAGCCGCAACGTATTTGTACTTCTGGACCCTTCGTGCTGATTTTCGCTCATATTTGATGACTAACAGCAGATATGGACAGTTAAACACTGGTATCGTCTGCGCGTCACCGATAATCCCGATGAGCGAAAGACCCGTTCCTTCGCGAGAACATTTATCTCTAACGGTGCCTCGACCCTGGACATCAAAGACTGCCCTCTCAGATATTATCGGCCATTTACTAATTTGTCGCTAACAGTCGAATCACATCTCTGAGACCTAAACGAGGATTTTAACAAACGTCAACAGTATCAGTAGTTTAAGGGGACGGGAAACCTAGTGACGATAAGGAAGCAGTATGGATTAGTGTCAGAACGGAACGCACAATACCACTAGTGGTGACGTTTTCTTGAAATCATCGCTCGCGTCAAAAGAAGACCAGTAAGAAAACGGGACTAGTTACTGGTGATTTTGTGGCATTTTGTCACCACAGCTTGTTCACAGTAATAACACCTAGGAACACCTACCTCTTCAAAAAGCACTACTAAATTTTACCACGTCAGGTGGTTCCAGTTTCGACTCTGGCCTAGGGACTAATAAGCTCTACAGTGACAGTTTCTAGGCATGTGAGAAAATCATACAGTTGTCTGTTGGGACACCAACCGCCTGGCCACACATGATTGACGCTTCTACCACTGAGTCATTTCCACTTCGACAAAACGAGAGATTCAATGATAATGATGATATTGAATATCAACATGTATGACTCGAAGAACTTGAGCAGGTACACTAGGAACACATTTATTACATTTAGATGAATTCATATCTGTCTATAAACTTTCTACCGAGCCCAGTGACCATCACCAGAATCGATGCTTATGCAGACAATAACTAAAAAACACAGCCATCATAGTCTAGTGAGATCTTTTGTGTTAAATGCCGTCATTCTCATCTGACGACAATACAACTCACCAATCGCCAGTGTACGAGTTGTCACAACGAAACAGCTCACCAATTACCAATATACGAGTTGTCAGAGCATTTCCATCATAGCTGTCCATCAAATTGTTTGTAAAATTACAAGAATTTCGAAGAGAAAAGGACCGAGATAATGTCTGGCGGTCCTGGAAATCAGATCAGCAGTAGATCGACATCTTCGTGACCTTGAACGAGATTTTGACATTTGGTTTTCGCTCGTCCCACTTTTACCACAAATCATTATAAAGAAATTATTATACCCGGTGAACTCCTGAAACCACATCCTACCTGAATTCTGGTTCTCTTGAGATACAGAGTTTGGTAAGATAATATGCATTCATTCGTTCCCGTGGAGCGGAATTTCATCCACCTGGTTTTACTGTTGTGGCGCGGGTCGGGGGGGGGGGGAGTTTTGTAGTGATGGAAACCAACGGGAACATGTTTTCCTCTCTCACGAAACCAAACACAAAAATTGACAAATTATACAGTCTTGACTGCCACGATAAGCGGATGTATGCAGCAAGTACCGCTGTCCGAGTTTATAACTTGGCCTGGAGTTCACTCACGAGGCATTGTGTATCTCCCGGGACAGTGTTCTCAGGATATCAGCCTGCGAGAACAAATGGGTTTTTGTCAGCCCACCATCACCATTGCATGACCTCATTGTTCATCCCATTTCTCCTTTTTGCCTGTCCAAATTTCGAATTATTGGTGTCGGATAATATGCCATACATAAGCGACTTTCATTCAATCGGTTTTGCCCATCTGGGCCTGATACAGGGAAGTCACAATTAATAAATTTAACCTTGCCCGGTCTGGGATTTTTGGGACCTGTCCAACCTTTCAGGTCATACCTAATATCTTTCTTACCCCTACAGCTAAGGAGCTGAAACTTATACTCTTGAGTCAGGCTCTACCTGAAAATGTAACAAAAATCCAATTTGGCCGCTCTGGTGACGTTTTTTTCTGAAGGCATTTTTGATTCGTTTATGTCCCTTCTTCGCAAAAACTTCATGATAAATTACTAAATAATAATTTGTTCTGAAATGAAATAGTTTTTCCCCACCTTTTTATCCACAGCAAAACAGGAATTTTGAAAAAATTGACGAAAACATCACTTTTCAGATACCCCACATGACCGCCATTTTGAATTTACCCATGATATTCAGTTCGGGAATTATGCAAATAGGGTCAAAATAACTCCAATATGATAAGTTACAAAGTCGAGGAGTCTCATCTCTCAGTTGTGGCCGTTCCGAAGATGGGGTAGAACGTTTGATGGGTTTACACAGTGAAGTTAGGGGCCGTTCCCATTTAACGTTCGTGTTTCCATGGTTTAAACCATTTCGTTTAAACCATGCCACGAACGATGGGTGTATCGTTGGTTCGTTTTTTTCAAAAAAAACATTGAAAAAACGAACGAAAAAAAACCCATAGCGTTCGTTCGATGGTTTTCTGTAGAGTTTCTAGGGATGTGACTCTCTGGAGAAAAAAAACGATCGAAAGTAGTTCCGCCGTGTGACGTCACACTAAGACACGCCCACACATTGCTTGAATGATGGTAGCTCATACGTGTAGGTCGTTAAACCGTCGATAACAGGCCTACCGGTATATACCCGGCGCCGTATTAACTGAGCAGGGTGTGTGTGTGCATTCCGACGAGGATTTATAAATATAATCTATCATGCACTATTCAATGTTGTAATCCAAACACTGAGACTGCTGATTTAACGACGAGAAGCCGTACACATGATCATTCTGTAAAAAATATTTCAACATAACCACAAGGGAGAACCCATATAGAGATTCAGTCTGTTCCGATAACTGGTTTATATAGTTTGTCTTATTTTCTCAAATACATGTATGCTGTCGGCATCAAACAAATAAGATATATAATGTTAATATTATTAACCCATGTGTGGCCAGAATGCTTTCTTTTGGGACCACTTTGGTTACAGTTTGCGTGTTTGTCAGTTGGTTTGTGTTTCTCTTAATAGTGCACTTTCTGATTGTTTTAATATTGAACTTTTCTCTCTATCTAAACAGGCAATTGAAGAAAAATGGGTACTGTGGATATTTGTGAAAATAAAAATAGGGTAGCATGAAATGGTGAGGACAGGGATAAGACTGTTACATTGAGAGTGACAAAGGACTAATATTTGTATAGAATTGGAAAGAATTAAAAAAAAATATTATGATTAAACGAATCCGCATACAGCGACATTTCGGAACGCGACATTCGGCACAAAGTGAAGAGAACGACATTTCGACACACGACATTCCGGCACGTTTTTTAACGAGACAAATCATATTAAAAATTACGATTTTCTTATCTTTTTTAACATATATTAACATATAAACAAACTATTTTAAGGGTTACCAAGTTGTAAAATTTTGGCTGCGAATATCTGCGACATTTCTGCAACTTTTTTCACATAAGCAGTTGGTTTTTGAAATGTTTTGAATTTCTCATAGAGCAAATAGCATTATATAAATATTCTATCACTAGTAAAAACCTCACCAATCAATCGCCAGCAACCTTAATATGTGAAAAAAGTTGCCGAAATGTCTCGGATAATCGTGAGCAACTATGATAACCTACAACTTGGTAACCCTTAAAACGATATGTTTATATATGTTGAACATATTTAAAAAAAAGAATCTGAAAATCTTCACTTTTAGCGCAATTTGGTCTGACAAAAAGGGGGGCCGAAGTGTTGTATCCTTCACTTTGTGGAAAAATGTCGCGTGCCGAAATGTCACTTGCCGAAATGTCACGTGTCGAAATGTCCTGACACCGATTAAACACGGATATTGTAACCGTCTTACTATCTGACCACTGAAATTAAATATTACATAATCCCGATATTGAGTATCGGCCTGACATATAGTTTCAAGATCAAAACAAACACCCGGCCCCCACCAACGGCACCGCACAACTCAGCCTAGACAAGATTCACCAATATTTCTTGTATTGCTGAATGATTGATATTATTTGTATTTAAATTCATTTAAAAAATACGCTTGTTCAAGTATTATAGTTTGACACTATCTTGCAGCGATTTGTGAAGAATTGAATGCCTATTTTCGATGTCAACACAATTTAGTGTTATTCTTGAAATAAACATTTACATTTCAAAGTAATTAATCATTTGAAATGCCGTGATGCCATGTATTTTGCGATACATACTGAAATTCAAATAAGCGTGGCTTGATTTTTACAGCAAAATTTGTCTATCTGGCCTATGCATGAAACGGCTCACATTGCTCAGTGAAACGGAACATCGCCGAGCTCGGGCGCTGGTTGGTTAAACTGAGATATGACATATGTCCTCACTCTAGAGAAGACCCTGCATGGGAGGTGATGAAGTGTACGAGATTCTGCAAGTCTAGAATATAATTACATTATGTTGTTCTGAAAGTATATCAGAATGGGAGAAAATCTTTATTGATAAATATTTATTTGACAGCAGCTTGACTTGATGCTTCGTTAGAGATTCCCCCGGTATTCAGACAAATGATGACATTGAAGACCACAGCATGGACTGGTAATTCGATTGAAATTGTAGTTTAAGGGCCGCTTCCCATACGGATTTCGCGGCCCATCAACTCAATGTTTTATTTACATTTCACGGCACATTTCTTAGTTAATTTAAGATCTTTTGCAGCGCTAAATATTAAAATAAATAATTAAATAACAAATAACAACGAGAGAGCAGAGGGAGATATAAATAGAAGTAAGGAAGAATCGGCTAATTCACTCGAAACCGCAGAATTTTAAAATGAACGCTCGATTTAAGTTTTTGAGCACTCCATGTCAGCGCCCTCATGGACAAAGCAGTACCTTTGATAGTAAAACGTGTGTGGCCGTAGGTCCAAAACTTCATTGCGCCCTGAATTACTTTAATTATTTGGTTAATTTGCTGGACACAGGAAATCAGCAACAAATAATACAAGGTCAGCATATTATTAAGGCACGCCTGCTAACAATGTTGTTTGAGTTTTTTCTTTCAAAGAAATTAACCCCTCCGACCCCTCCACTTCGCTGTTTTCTTAAGTCGACGGTTTTTCACAGACCGACTATGGTGTGACGTGTGAATCATCAACACCTCCAATATAGGTTGTCAAGCAGTCTTATAATCTCTTTCTTTGAACTTGTTTTGATATCTTTGGCAGAGAATTCGTCTACGTCTATGTCGAGTTAATTTGGGAACAATCGGGCCTAACTGAGAAGAAAATAAATACAATAATATAGATTCATGGAAATAAAAAAAAAACGTTAAAACTCTTCAATTCCAGTTAATAGCCTTGCGTCCGGATTATGATTATTAGAGGTCAATAGCCGCGTGAGATAAACATCACTAAGACTGAGTTGAATTTGCAATCAACGCCTCTAAGCTGATTGCTTCACACAGTGAAACTAACAAAGCGCTACGCCTATGGCCGACGTATACAAAAAACTCTTTAACCAGAAGGTAAAGAATTCTTATTATTTTCTGCGATTCAGTATCAACAGGTCATTTATGAAGGAACGTGCACCTGTCGGTGTCATTAACACAAATGACATGTCAATTTATTTTCAAAATCGACCATAGTTCATGTCTTATTTCGCGTTATGACGTTAAACACTCTATGGTTGTCGGTTATGTTCTACATGTATGTATTCTGCAAAAGAGGCATTTATTCCGCGTCGGATATACAATCAATTATCCAGGTAAGAGAATATAATTCAAATATATAATCATTAGAGATAAACGAAACGTTTTATTTCAATTGGATTAGGAAAACCTGCAGGGTATGGACATACCGATTAAACGTTCAATAGCATGAAAGAAAGACGTTTCGGAAAAAATCTTTGTCGGGATTCCATTTTGGGCCGCGATATACGTATACGACAAGCGATCCCAAAATTTGATGCCCGCACAACACTCCGATCATCTCAGAAGCTACGAAATGGCCAAAGATACGGACATATAGAAACCGGGATTACCAATAAATTTCAAGTCCATTTTAAAAACCGGGACGTTTCGATCGAAATAGAACGGGGAGGAAACCGGGAGGTGTCACCACGGGCTGGTGTATCGTTTGTTCCTACACGCACATATAGCTATCAGTATAATAGACTCTCTTTATAATACAAATTCAGATAACAATAAATAATGCGATCGGGGACTGGCAAGGATACAGCATTCATCCATTTAGGACGAACCGAATAATCAGTGTCTGACTCGATGGTATCGGCTCAAACCGGAGCAAAAACCTGTGCATTACTTTCTTTTGTCTTCTATATGCAGCTGAACTTCAACATCTAGTTACACGTAAAAGTAATTTACTGCCTGTCCAAACGTCAGAGAATTCGGCATTGAATTAACGGATTCTTTTCTCAGTGCCCACGGAGATTGCGTTATCCGGTTGGATAATGCGAACATCACGTGATTGTATTATTGCGCCATCGTTTTCCAGCGAACGATCGAACGATGACAAACAAAGAAGGGGGAAAACGCAATGGTTTTCTGTAAAACGAACGACTTCGTTCAGTGGCGAACGAACCAATGCGTTGAATGGTTTTTTCAATGGTTTTTCACGAAAATCAAAACGATCGGTGTAGAACGACTTGGGTTTTTTTCCAGAGATTTAAACGAACGAAGCAAAAACGTAAATTGGGAACGCTTCCTTATTGATCTGATCAGCCGTTCAACACGGTGAAGGAGTAGACAGTGCCGTTTTCCATGATACCTTTTTTATTGCAGTATTTCAGTGTCTGAGGTTTCTTAATATTAGCTTGATGTTCCTATCTGGATTGTTGTGCTTCCCACAGAGCATGACTAAGAACAACTGTAGATCAATATACATGTAGATCAAAACACAATAATTTGTTATATTTTTCTTCATAGTGTGTATTATCATCCGGTAACTAAGACAAATGCTCGTGTCGTAAATAATTATACAGGAACATGATTAAACTGATACGTGTAATCCTGTGTGTATACAATTCTTATTTGTAAGAATCGTTTATAAAAACTAAGATTCGCGAAAGGGAATCGAGATAAATTAATGACCACGGGAGTCAATTTGCAATGGAAATGTAGCAAACAATCTGAAAAAAATTGGAAAAATTCAAAAGAGCAAAGAAGATTTATGATAAGGCCCATCACCCAAAAGACGCTGCGGTGATCGGATGACATTTTTGCGATAGCACAAAAACCATTGTTAATTCGTTTTTCGATTTGTATTCCGTACAGCATGTTTCAGAGCTATCCTCTGTTGAATTGATGCACGATCTATGGACATCAATTATTCTGTCCTTTTACTCCCAAAACACAATTGAATAGTTTCACAATGATATCGGTTTGCACAAGCTTGGTGAGGTAGAATTCATGCGTTCATGCGTACTCAAGCAGTTTAGATTTTACATGGAATGCTAAAGTTCGAATAAGCTTATTATACATTGAACGATGTTTTAGAATGGTGTAACGCAGTTGATGGTTTGACATGAATGTCCGGGCATGCGATAAGTCACGTATGTCGTTTATTGTAAAAGTGATTAAAAACATTGAACTTAAGGTCGGGTGGGTAGGTAGGAAAGTATCACTTTTTCGTTTAGGGCGAAGTACATGTACCAGAAAAGTAGCTAAATAATATATAGCCCTCACGAGTATGAAGGCTATATATTATTTAGCTAGACATTTGGTAAACGCAGTTAGTACGGTTTTGTATAATGTGATATTAAACATAAAGACCACACAATTTACAAATAATTATAAGTACCTATAACTACAAAATTATAACTGATGTTTATTTGTTTACAGTGTATGTTGTTACACAATTCATCCTACATTATAAAAAGGTTCCCGGATGTAGTCAGACTGAGTGATTTGCATGTGCAATTTCGTCTCTGTTATTTTGAGTATTTCTGGGGTTTTAAGCTGGTATTATTCCAGATTGTTGTGTAGTATTTTTCGTGAACGTTTCTGGCATCTGTGCATGGTCAAAGTTTGAGTTAGTTCGTAAGATTTTCGCTGTTCGCGGCGGTTTTTGTTTGTCTTGGGTACAGCCCATTTGGGTTGACCTAGATCACCATTTTCCTTGTGTAGGTAGATCGCGCTCTACTGAATGTAACACGGTCATACGGGACTTTTGGGTCTTTGAAGGCGGGCTATTTGTAAACTGTTGACAACTGTTATTATTTTCTTGTTTGTTTGTTCGAAAATTAATGTTTTCTGGAGCTTCCAGAGCTAATTATTTTTAGTGCTGTGACAATCAAAGTGTGAGAGTTCATCATTTTCCTTGTGTAGGTAAATGGCGCTGTATTGAAATTAACACTTGTCATACGGGACTTCTGGGTCTTTTGGGGCAAATCCGTCATTTAAGACAACTTTAAAAAGACTAATGCGTGTATATATGTATCTATATTATATATTATATTATATTATATACATATATGTGTGTGTGTGCGCGCGCGCGTGCGTGCGTACGCGCGTGTACATTTATACCCCATGTACGTGCACACCCTATGTACATGTACGTTTTGGATGTATGAGGTTCTAAATACGCTTGTGCGTCATTTTATCTTGCGTTGATTCATTCTACATACTTGTTACTCAAGGCCTTTTTTTTCGTGTAGTTTCTATACGTACTTTCATCTGTAGCCACAACCGACGACCATCAACCATCAGAAGTCCGGCTGAATATTTGGTTTTCGATTATATTGGCTGTCTACCCCGACAACCAGCGACCGTCGATTTATGATTTCTATATGGAAATGTTGCTTGTACCCCGAAGACACCGACGCACCAGCTACCACCTGCTTTGTCTCGCCACGTGCAGTCGGTACTGTCGGTTTCACGACGAACCGACAGTTCAAAGCGAGGTCATGCCAAAGTGAAAGTGAGGTCATACCAAAGCGAAAGTCGACATCCGGCATACCACCTGGACAAAATCAGGTGAGTGATGGTTGTTTTGCGGCACCTTAGCAGTCCGTCATGGAAAACAACTTCAGATAATGCCCGTGTAGTAATCAAACTGAATGCGATTACACTAGCAACAAGGACAAAAAGCTGCAATGAACACGCCGCAGTTTAATGGCCACACTGTCGGTTTTGTTGGCATTGTTGGCGATTTGTTTTTTTTTCTTGGTAGCCAGTTACACTGTAATTATGCATTGTCTATGATAGCATCTAGGCAGGAAATCTTGCCTTTTAACCTGTCCTATAGCCCGTGTAGGTTAAAAATTTGATATATAATTACATATAATATGATATAAAAATTGCTCTCCAAAAATAAATAAAAAAACTTTGGAATATATTAACCATTTTTGTAAAATCTAGCCCAACAAAAAATGCCTTAGCAAAAATACACCGTAAAACTTCCACCTGACATACGGAAGCCCATCCTCCCCACAACGCATGCTCCATTTCACAGTCTCATTTATCATCCCTGCCTCCAAAAGCGGAAGTTGACCTTTACTACGTTGCTATGACGTATATGGGAAAACCCACATACGCACGGTTCAGTTTGAACTCCTTCAGTATTGTACATGAGCGAACTACTTTTCATATGCTCAGTCCAGATAAACAGGGAAAATAATCCCCAGATAATTCTTTTTACCGCTAGGTCAGCAGGTATTATGCGGACTTGAAAAGTAATCGAAATGTTCGGCAAACATCTATTTTACTATGATGTCACATCCGGCGATGTGCGCGGCCCGGAAGCCTGTCCATAAATCGGACTGGTGGCTGGGGTATTATTAGACGAGGTGGTTGACGGAAGCCTTGCTTCTTTGACATGTTCTGCCTTACCTATACGTCACGCGGTTTTATGAGCTATTATTCGCAATGGCCAAAATAGGTCACATGGCATTACAATGGCGATCTTCTGGTAAATTTGACGGTATCACGATATTTGGTGAAAAAAAAATATAAAAAAATATGTAGTTGAATAGCATTTGACTAGCTCTTTCACTTAAAGTATAGTTTTACAAATCCTGAACTTTTTCGTTCAAAATTTCTCAAGTTCGCAAACAAGGACCAGTGCACGTTGCCCTTGACCTTGTGATCAGCCTGGCCCCCGGGTTTCACTGCTTGCAGCTATCTTTGTTATAGTTTTCGCTTGTTCGACATAATAAATGTATGGCACACAATAGATTTTACATTGAACTTATCAACGAAATAATCGCAAACTTTCAAAGTAAGAGACGATATCATGTTAATACAGCGATGTTTGAGGGGGTTAATTGAGAATATTGTAGTCTCCTCTTGTACAGGATTCTTGTCCGTTCAGTGTGATTGGTAGTTCATCCGTTAGGCAGTCGTGCTGATTGTGATATAGGAGTGAGGCATTCTCACGTTCGGCTATTTCCGTATTGGCGAAACGTAACCTCTCACATAGAACGCACAAAAAGTCTCCTGTGGAGAGCGTATGGCAATGATGCAGTGAAGCGTCTACGAAATAGTGCCTTTGACAATCGAGCGATCCCGTCGCATTTTATTGTGAATTGAAGTTAATTTTAACCATAAGAACATGATACAATCAAATTATACAAAAGTATTTCTATATTTAGTTCAATAACAGCAATCTAGCCCCAGAACTCGAGCCAGCTGCGCTAAGTTCCGCTAATACGAAAATAGCCAAACGTGAGACCGTTCATCCGAAAATTACTTGTGCGCATGTGCGAACGTGATCCCGTTTCCTCTCCCAGAAATCAGCCGGACCAGAAGTCACTTTCGCAGCTAGTGAGTTCTGGGGCTAGATTGGGAGAGAGCTTATGAATAGGTGAAACGGGCATGTGCTGTGAGTGAGGAGTTTGGGAAACTGCCCACTTGCTATTTACCATGATGCATTCGGACTCGCGAATCTGAGAAAAAGAACATGCTCAGCTATAACATTCACAGACTTTCGGTATCATTTGCTTTTGGCGAAACACATGTATTCTTACACTTTTGTATGTGTGCCACTCATGCATCTCAAATTTGAATATGGCGCGGTTTGCCGAAGATTTTGTCCCCCGACGAGGCGCGGTTTGGTGTCAAAATGAAACAATCCGAAAGGCATGAAACACCTGGTTAACATGAAATATCTCAACTTGTATGTTTCACAGCTATTCTAAAGGCACTTGACTTTCTCTTAGTTTGAATAAAAATATGCCAAAGTAGTGCTTTCGTGGCAAATGTCAATCCAGAAGGGGTAAATGTACTATATTTCTACCGCTACACACAAGAAACCTACGGTGGCCCGTAGGGGACATTCATGTTTTTTACCGCGGTAACACTTTTCACCACGGTGAAAACTTTTACACCGCGGTGGAAACTTTTACACCGCGGTTAAAACTTTTACACCGCGGTGGAAAGTACTTCTACCCGCGGTGAAAAGTGTTTCCCACCGCGGTGGAAAGTATTTCTTACCGCGGTGGAAAGTATTTCTCACCGCGGTGGAAAGTATTTCTCACCACGTTGGAAAGTATTTTTCACCGTGGTGATAAATATTTCCCATCGCGGTGGAAAGCATTTTTCACCGCGGTGGAAAGTATTTCACAATTTTTTTCATTTCGCGATGTTTTCGAAAGAAAACACAGAAAATTCGAACAAGAAAAACATGAAAAAGTCGAAAGAAAACACGGAAAAGTCAGAGAAAAACACCTAAAGGTGAAAAACATGAATGTCCCCTACGGGCCACCGTAGAAACCAGTTTAGAACCAACAAAAACTTAACTTCAAAATATTGAATATGTCAGTGACTATACGTACAAGCTGCCTGATTATAATTTTGGTTTTGGACTGGCTTCATATGAAAATATGTAACTTTATGAAACGTTTCTTCTTATACCAAAGTATGACAATTACATGTAAATAGAACAATTCAGTCCGGTTGTTTCAAGGCGACACCCGGTAGTGTAATGGATAAAGGCTTGTCACATTTACATTTTGCATCTGTGGTGCACGAGTTCTAATCTATCCGGGTAACATATTCCTTTGATACTTTTTTGCAGAGTGAAGTATTATTGGAGATATTTTTGTCGTTCTAGATAACAAAATATTATTAATAATAATTTCTAAAAAAAAATTCGGTAAACCGCGCCATATTTTTTAAATATGTCACATATTGTTATTCGTTTATATTACAGGATGAATTCGTCGCAGATGTCAAAAAGAGCTCGATTATCCTCGCCTTCAGAAACTCATGCTTTATTTAAAGAAGCCAGTGAGGTTGTGATTCCTCTGGATGATATCTTCGATGCCGACCTGGCGGAATGGTTGAAAATATTTGCCTCGGCTCACAACACACGAGTCGAGTTTGTTGTTATGAGTTTTATAACCACACTGTCAGCCTTAATGGGACCTGGAACGGTAGTCCAGATACGCCCCACCCACACAGAGGCGCTAAACCTCTTCATTGTATGCCTGGCCCATCCCAGCGCTGGTAAGTCACAAGCACATAGGTATACCTGCGTGGACAGTTTACCAGAAGAAGCGCGGAAGGTACTAGTGGATGATTTTACCAGAAAGGGCCTGCTTGCTCACTTGGAGAGAGAAGGCGTGGGCCTTCTCGCGTACGAGGAAATGGGAGCCTTCTTCGAACAGTTGTTCCGTCGGCAAGCGGAGGGAAACGCCGAAAGGGCACACTTTTGCCGACTGTACGACGGGGGTATTTTGAAAGCCTCATATGCCGACAATCAAGGTCGACTACGAACAACCACGGTTGAACATCCACACGTGTCCATTGGCGGTTTCCAGACCCCGGATACCTTCCTGGAACAATACAGCATCCTTATGTCTTCCTCTGATGGCTTTGTTGATCGATTGCTGTTATGCAGTCCCAAACCACAATTGTTAAAACATGATGATGTTGACAAGTTTGCCGCCCAACTTCTGGATGGATATAAAGCAGAACTCCAGAATTTTCGGTATTTATATTCATATGCCCTAAAGTGCAGTGCATTAGGAATAAAAATGCAATTTAAGGAAGACGCGAGGGCTGTCTACAACGAATACTGCGACGATATCATCGACCGCCTTAACGCTCAGTGGGAAGAGGGGTCGACAGAGGGGAATTTCTCCAAAGACATTCGTTCTGTCACAAGGTAAGACTACATGTATAATACATGGTAGGTGATTTATATCCGTTTTTACAACGTTTTTTTATCTACCTCCATGCTTTTCTATATTTTTTAATATGGTTTTCAGTGTTCCATTATGAGTCGTTGGGGATGAGTGGGGATAATCAGTCGATATGTATATACTACTATTTATTACCCCACAAGCAAATTCGTATTCAATAATTATTATTGGGATTGGTCGGGTCGGGTCGTATAAACCCATATACCCCGAGTGATGTCTTGCTACCCGGGGTATATAAAAAACAACTCCCGTGCGATTCGAACCGCCGCTCTCGCTTCGAAAGTTCCGCTGACCATATCTCAATATGTATGGAATATCTTTCGCCCACTCGCCAAAATTTAATGGAATGACGTCAAAGTGCATCATTTTCACTGAAGCGTCCGATATATAACTCACCAAAAGGTGTCATTTGTTCCAAAAAAATTCCAAACGAAACAGATCGAAATGGCCTGATGTGTTGTGGCGCGTCTCTCGCAGTAGCAAAATGCGGACAGTTTCGAAATCGAAATGGCCCGCTGAATTTGTCCGTTGTACCGTTGGTTCTAAATGATAAATCTTTTTTCAATATTTTTGCTATAAGATAAAAAGGCTTGAGGGATAATAAATTCCTGACGCCTCAGGGTGTATGAGTTTCAGGTAGAGTCGTAATTTTCCATACACCCGGGGGAAAACCTGAATAACTAATAATATATTTGATGGATTATCTGATTACCTCGGTCTGAATAAAAGCTTTGTCATTAAAAGCATTGCATCTTCAGTGAATTTGATTGCTGATTTTAGATAATTGTATTTCGAGATAAGTAGAGGCGTGATGAATATTTATTTAGCTCTTGAGGCTGAAGATTTTCGGGAAATGTATTGCCATGCATGTAAATGCCGTGTCGAAATGGAAGGTACTGATACTCAGGACGCCTCCACCGAACCGTTCCTGATATTCACTGCCAATGTCGTTGCCATATTGTTGAATTTAAAGCTTACTCACTCGATTAAATTATTTGATGAAATGCAACAGTTCATCTCTTTACTCAAGGTTATGTGCTGTTTGAGATTGTGCACACACGAGAGGTAACACCTGACATCAGCGATATGGAAGCCACCAGTTTTGCTCGATCACCAGATGTCACGAAGACGACCGTGAAGAGGGCAATTACACTGATGGAATATTTCGATAATCAGCGACAGGTATATCAGAAGGTGAGCTGATCTTGTTAAGAGGTACAGCACCTTACGTACGCCATAACGTACGTCAAATCTATGTCAATGGACCGGCTTTGCCGAAGCGCTTTGTTGTCAAATCGTTTCTTCGCTCGTATCATCCAGCTCTTTAGTGATAAATAAATTAGAGTACTAATATATATGGGAGCATTGCAGAAAACGACTTACACAGCTTTTCTACTAAAAATATATACAAAGACTGAACTCTATCTCTATATGATTTCTGTTACTGCATAAAGTTAGACCGCGGTTCGCAGTTCGTTATTCGCGGGGACCAGTCATTCAGTGACTCATAGCAGCGCCCCGGGCGTCAGATTTGGAATATGAATATACAAAGACATAGAGCAGGACATTCTCTCTTGCTATGCAGAGTTTGGAGTTCAAAGTACTCATAATAATTTTTTTTACAGATTTCCATATCTGAAGAAATAATTGCTCGAATAACGAACTGCGAACCGCGGTCTAACTTTATGAACGTTTATGGGAGGTGAGATAAGCAAAAGACATTCCTGTTTATAAGGAATATTTCTGCCTTGATGTATATTACAGCTGAGACCTGTGACCATGGCTGCCTCTCTGGATCTGGACACAGAATCAGTGGAGTCTAAAACAGAAAGGAAGATCATATACAGCGATGGGTGGTACACAACCCCCCGGGAAGTGGTGCGCCTCTTTGACAAAAAATACACATAATGAAAGAGCTGTCTTCCAAGGGGATCGGAAAATTTCAAAGCAAGGGACAGTCAAAGGTGTTTATTAAAGCTCCACCGAGTATTCTACCAGCCGATTCGTCCATTGACCAGGCACTGTACAAAGAAGCCTACGAGAGAGCCCCTTCTGAGCATATTTCTAAGAGCTCTTTCGGTGTTGCTCGAGCATTTGCATATGTTTTGGAAGACAGATCTGAAGCAGGACACTCATCTGGTCGTGGGTCCTCGGAGACACTGACACAGAGTGGCAGTTCCTCGGCCCAAATGAGTTCACAACCAACATCCGAAGCTTCATTTTCTTCCAATCTGGGCACACTCGACTCCCCGCCACTGGACTCTAGTTTGGATATCGCACAACCGGCAGAAGTTGCCACCAACCGTACCTTGCCGGAAACAGTGTCAGACGAAAGTGAAGATGACAGACTCGACCTTTCCCAAAGACACGACATATTCAGTGACCTGGTAAACCGTCTGTAAATCTGATCGTATTTGCAGTACAGTTACGAAAGCGCTGCTATGAATATTCGGTGAACAAACAAGTGCAAGAGTCCTAATATTTTAAGTTCCTTTTAACGATGAATGGACTTCATCAATCTCATTAAAAATCATATCTAAATTAGCTTGTCGGCATGGTCACATTTAGTTCTGAGTCAAACGGGTATAAGGTCACGTCCAGTGAACTCCAGTATATTGAATATTCATTAGGGGCGCTTCCGCATTTCGCCATGTGACTGGGCAGTTAACCGTATTTGAAATTCCGGGAAAGGCTCTCTCATTGATAATTACCAGTTCACTGGACGTGACCTTGTACCTGCGCTAATTCAGAGAGGATTTTAATGAGATTGGGACTTTATATGCCGGACTAAAATCTCCATAATTATTAACGATAATTACTTTTCAAATCAAACGAAACGAAATAATTTTATAGGAGATAATCGAAGATGGAACATCTCATTAAAATAATATCTAAATTAGCTCGTTGTCGGGATGGTCACATTTAGATCCGAGTCAAACGGCAGTGTCGCCGTGTTCGTATTTCCAATGCAGGCAAAGTCGAGTGGATGTTCGGTAACAAAAGATAAGTGTGCGAAATTCTCATGTGTATATGGCATCATTTTTTGTATTACATATGTTAAAGTGGCAATCTTGTATTTCTAGTCATATATATGGTTTTCTTCAATATGGTTTTCTTCGCAATAATGAAAAGAAATCAATGAGAGATTGAGAAAAAGCCAATATGTTTTATAATATTGCCGACTTCTCACAGTTGACCGAGATATATTAAAAGCCAGTTCTAAAGAGCCAGAAGTTTGAAATTCTTGTTGCTTTCTCTAAAACCACTAATATTCTTCTGTGATGGTTTAACCCTCCAACCGCTTCAACTCCATACAATGGACAGGGATAAAAATTAAAGAAACTGTTCTTTATTATTCCAAAGGAGCCGTATGAGGACATGCAAAGAGCACAAGGGCAAATAAGCATTACGTTCATATAATACAGCGGTTTTGGCCCTCCTCCTATCGACGTCACCAAACCGCTGATGAATATAGCAGAGTTCTCCCTTTGTCTCGCCAGGCGGCGCTTTCGTCAATTAGCCAATCAATTCGCAGAAGGAGTTGGAGCTCTGAAATTTGGTTGGCTAGCCGAAACACGTGACTCAACGGCCTTTCAATGTAAGGTTGTGACTTTTAACAGCTTAGCCGCGAGGCATAAGTAGGTTTGTTTTAATCTGTTATAGGACCCGGTCGATAACTAGATGGCCCAGAAGAACCGACTGCATGGCAAAGACGAGGGAAGAACTGTGCTACATATATATTAGCGGTTAGGCTGACGACGATAGAAGCAGGGCCAAAACCGCGGTATTATATGAACGTAAATATACATTGGTTCCATTTCCTTGCCGATACGCTATCGCTTAACTCGTATGTCTACTGTTATTTCGTTCCTTCGCAAGACTGCATGTGCTTTTCATAGAGTTATCAAGTCTAACGCGTATTCAGTTTGAGACTCGCTAATTCACAAGTATACTGCAAGGCATTGTGGGTGGAGGCCTCGTGGCGTCTTAAATTATTTAGACGAGTAACCGGCTTCAGGCAAGTCGTACAAGAGAACATGTTGGCTGCGTATCAGGGAATGCTGAAAACTCCGATATACCGCCACTTTTATAAGCCCTCACCAACCGCGTGGGGTATGTTTACAATTCCCGTAGGCTCTTGTCCAATCAGAAGCCACCATTTCAGAAAGTTCAATTCTCGGCCATGTTCGCTCTGAGTACAGACACCGCCACCACCAGCGCCACCACCAGCACCACCACCACCGGGCGTTGACTTTCTGAAATTGTGGCTTCTGATTGGACAAGAGCCTACGGGAATTGTAAACATACCCAACGCGGTTGGAGAGGGTTTATAAAAGTGGCGGTATATCGGAGTTTTCCGCATTCCCTGATACGCAGCCGACATGTTCTCTTGTACCACCTGCTTGAAGCCGGTAACTCGTCTAAATAATTTAAGACGCCACGAGGCCTCCACCCACAATGCCTTGCAGTATACCTGTGAAACCTGCTCACGGTCATCTAATCGGAAGGATGTTCTTCGGCGCCACGAAAGGATACTCCATAAGAGCGCGACGGAACAATGTAGCGATTGTGGTCAACTCTTCAAACGAACGAGTCAGTTAAGACAGCATGAACGCTTGCTTCATGGCCAGAAACCACGACTTGGGCGACAACCCCCCACTGAAGAGGAGTCTGAGAATGATTTCCATGGGGCATAAAAAGATACATGTTTGACGGCGGTACAGAAGTTTCGTCCGAATATCGCTCGGATGCCATTCCAAACGGTAGAATCACTTAGTCGATCTTCAGAAATTCTCACATCTCACTCGTACTGACATCCAATAAAGGCAGGTCAAAACCATTTGAAGTTGTTCCATTGTGTAGATGCCGAAAAGCAGCGATAAACGTCAACGTCAATGGTGATGGCGAATGCATCCTTTCCTGTGGTTGATAATTAATACATGTAGAGAAAATTTAGGTAAAGAAATTGAATGTTCACTGTCCGAATTTTCTCTCTGGCATTGCGCAGTATTACATTATTGGTTAATCCCCGATATTCCAATTTTCTCATCGTTACGAATATTTATGTAATCAATAGCGGAGTGAAAATATCTCTGTTTTGAATATACCTAATAATTATGAAGCAAAAGGAATCGCTACCCCCCAAGAAACTGCTCTCCTTACTCTGGTCTGTTTTGCTCTTATTGGCATTAAAGAAGGTTACCTGAAATTCAGGATTCAAGAATATTAAACGAATATTTTATTCGACCTGCGCTGTATTATTAGGAGAATGACCGATTTCCCACCCTGTGGATCCTCATTTTAACGTTCAACCACATATTGAAACCTTATTCGACAGTAACATTTCTGACATAAAGAAGCTTCAGAAAATGGCTCAGACAGCTCTAGATGAAGAAGTTGATTCTGTTGGAATCTCATACAGCGATTTCAGACCATCTATCTGCGCTTATGTAAGAAAGCTATTTCAATCTTTATGGGATACTATGGATAATAACAAACTTCACGAGTTCATAAAAACTGTTCGTTATACTGATCTGAACAGTCAGAAACGTTTCGACCAGGCCATGATTAGACGATGTAGGATCGGCCATACACGATTAACTCACGAATATTCAATAAAACAGGAGCCGGTCACAAGGTGTATCCCATGCCATGAAGACCTCACGGTGAAACATATTCTCATAGACTGCATAGATTTTAAGATTGTAAGAGATACTTTTTATCGAGCAGCTACGCTGGAAGATCTTGTTAGCCGAGTAAAAGAATATTGTATTTAAGATTAATAGAGACAGATTGGTGAGTTGTACAAATTTTAATGTTTGTACCGTTTTTTACGCAATAGTTTACTGAGTTGTTGAATTGAAGCCTTCGAATTTTGTTTGATCGTCGCTATATAGCTCAAATATTGCTGAATGCGAAGTTAAACCTTAATTCTCTCTCTCATCTAGAGAATGGTGTATCCCAGTCACGCTTTGATTGTGACTGTTCATATGAGCACCACGAGGATCTTGATGTACATGGGTTCATACGGCCCTAGCCACGGGTTAAGCGGAATTAGACGCAAGTTACGAAACGTAACGCCATACATCTTGCACGCTACGCTCGTATTTTGCTATCAACATGCGATATGTATCGCCCAATTTGAGAAACTTTGAGTGGAGGCGCTTGGTGGAATAGCCCTGTTTTATAAGTTTCTGCAACAATGTTTTGTGACGTTGATTAAAATCGCCACATTTAACAAAGGATCTAGCAAATGCTACTAGGCGAGATATGTATACGCCATATACAGGTCCCACCGGAATATTACTGTCCAGAAAGGGATAGTTTACGATGTCGAAATTGTAATATATCGTTGAAAAATGATTGCAAAAAGACGGAAATAGTTTTCGTACAATCGAGAGAGAGAGAGGGAATTAAGGTTTAACAATATTTCAGCTATATAGCGACGATCAAATAAAATTCTAAGTTAATGCATTAAAAACATGTAAATGCATTAACATTTATAGAACAAACCGATCTCTCTCAATAATCTAAAATACAATCTTCCTTCACTCGACCAAAATGATCTTCCAGAGTAGCTGCTCGATAAAAGTTATCTCTAACAGTCGTAAAATCTATACAGTCGATAAGAATATGTTTCACCGTAAGATCTTGGCATGGAATACACCTTGGGACTGGCTGTTTTTAATCGTGTATGGCCGATTCTACATCGTCTAATCATGGCTTGATCGAAACGTTTCTGGCTGTTCAGATGAGTATAGCCTACAATTTTTTTTGAACTCAAGAAGTTTGTTATTATCCATAGCATCTCACAAAGATTGAAAACTTTCTCACATAAGCACAGATAGATGGTTTGAAATCACTGTATGGGAGTCCAACAGGGTCAACCTCATCATCTGGGACTGCCTTAGCCATTTTATCAGCTTCAGTATTTCTCATTAATAATATCAATGTGAAATTTGGCAACACAATATATTAACAGCATATAGGTATTCCAAAGGATACTAATTGTGCACCCCTGTTGGCTGACCTGTATCTGTTCTCTTATGAATATGACTATATGCAGGCGCTTTCAAAAAACCGATCCATTCAAAGCCCGTTCCTTCTCATTCACCAAACGCTATATAGACGATCTTCAGGCTGTGGATAATCGCTGTATAAATGACACAGCGAAGGATATGTATCCACCTTCACTGGATTTGAAGGAAACTACAGATAGCCATACAGGCACATCATATTTAGATCTATATCTCTACAAAAAGCGGGCATTCTCTCTCGTCGACTTTACGACAAAAGAGATGATTACAATTTCGACATCGTAAACTATCCCTTTCTGGACAGTAATATTCCAGTGGGACCTGCATATGGCGTATACATATCTCGCCTAGTAGCATTTTCTAGATCCTGTGTTAAATGTGACGATTCTAATCAACGTCAAAAACATTGTTGCAGAAACTTGTAAAAGAGGGCTATTTCACCAAGCGCCTTCACTCTAAGTTTCTCAAATTTGGCGATACATATCGCATGCTGATAGGAAAATACGAACGTAGCGTGCAAGATCTATGGCGTTACGTTTCGTAACTTGTGTCTAATTCCGCTTAACCCGGGGCTAGGGGCCGTATGAACCCATGTACTTCTAGATACTCAAGGTGCTCATATGAACAGGCACAATCAAAGCGTGACTGAGATACATCATTCTCTAGATAACGAATTTACAACGATTATTATGGATTAAGAATACTGATCAGCGATACAGATTTTATATTTTTGGAATATCATGATGTCTTGTCGGCATCATTGAAAACTGTTGACCGCTTCTCTCGTGCAGGAAACTAGCCTATGTTTATGTATACTATGATTGTCTTTTTGAATTTGGTGCTAATACTGTTACATGGATATGGAATAGGTCTTTGGATTAGGGACGCGGATATTCTTTATTGGACGACGGCTGAATTATGAATGACGGACTAGACGCTTGTATTACCTTTGATGTCAACGTGACTAGGTACCCAACAAAACACAATATCAATCTGTTGATCAATTTTACAGTCATATAATTGTAGAATAGCCTACATTTCAAACTTTTTACGTAGAGAAGAGCGTGTAAAGTTGCTATCACTGACGTTTACGAGGTAGCTTTTATCTAATCCCGTAAACCTTACATGGTGTCACAATTTGAAGCCAATCGTTGGAGGCCAGTAGGAGAATCTTTTTTGCGTTATAGATTCTGGAGAGCGATTTAATCAGTATGATTCAGTCACACTGCTTAAGATTCTTTACCAAATTCATGCGAGGTCTGAAGCTTGATAAACCTTTAGACGGTCGAGCCCATCCCAACTGATTATGTAGAAGAAATAGAAATTTATCCTCACAAGTAAGCACGTGAAATGCCCCGAATATATCAGAATGCGTGTGAAATTGAATACTGACCAATGAGAAATCCTGCTCACCTTTTCCCCTGACCGAAAACCCTGGAAAATAGATGATATGCTTACATGCGAAGAGATATGAATAGATAACAAATCGAAGAACTGGTTCTCTGGATTTCGAATTTTTATATACTGACGTTGCGACGCTCACCAGAACGTCTTCAACAGAGTGAGAAATATGTACAAGAAATCACATTAAATATATGATAACAGCTTGGACGGTGAGCACATTTAAGTTGATATAGGGTTAAAATCGAATGGGAGAAAACAATAAAGCAACACCTTTGACGATATGTCAAAGGTGATGGGAGTTCACTGGAACACAAAATTAAGCAAGTCGCATGTTTTACTTGTATATAAAAATTCGAAATCCAGAGAACCAGTTCTTCGATTTGTTATTGTTATTACCTGGATGACTGAGAACCTTCACTCATATGAATAGATGAAACTTGACTAGCTGAGAACACGGGCTGTTGGCGGGAGCTTGGGGGATATTTTAGAGTAAAGAACATGATAGATGTGCCTGAGCCTTACGTAGAACGGTGATCCTACAATATCTGTTCCCAGAAGTAAAACATGCGACTGTCTCTTCAATTGTAAGATTAAGTTATATCTCGTTGAGCGATTCTAGACGTAGCAGTCAAGCCGCCTCAACTGTGAAATTTCGGGAAATACGTCAACGATTAATGATGATCGGTAAATACAGGTAATTACCGACCAGCTATCCAGTATCCAGTTTCTCGCTTTGGCGGGCAGTCACACCGTTGAATCTTATCCTGACGAACGAACGTTTTTCGGATGAACCAACTTGTTATTGTTAGGACTAAAGCATCGTGATTTCGGCATTGCTGTAAGGAAATACATTTCGGTTCGCATTTTCTTATTAAAATATAGCGAGGGGGAAACAGTGGTTTTAGTCGACCCCCTGTTCTGTTTTCGAATTATTACGTAACGGTCTTTGTCAAGACTTGGAATATTTTTCATCATGGGTGGAAAGGTATTATTCCGACATAAGTTATTCTGCCTTGACCGCGAAATCTTGTAGAAACACAAATTCATGAAATTGGCACAGATCGTGATAATCAGCTTGTTCGGGGCCAGACATACATATTATGAAATACCGATTCTTGGCCACCATATAAATGCATAAAAGATATGTAAGATGTTGATTCTTCACCACCATATAAATGCATAAATTTCGAATTTTCATTTACCAATTTTATATAAATCTGCGTGATTCAACCTTGATATTGTGATGTGTTTTGACAAAACTATTTCCGAAATACTATTCCATGACCCTTTAGGTCGGTTATTGCAAACACAACTATTTGTGAGAATCAGTTATGTAATTTCAAAATTTACATGATAACATATAAACTGCTTGTGTAAGGGTAATGAATTAACCTTGGTTTTGACGACTGAATTTATGTAATGCGACAGATTCGTGATCTGCCTGTCATAATTGTACTGAATTTGTAAGGACAATTATGTTGGGTTAACTTGACATTGTAACGTATAGCATTGTATATAATGGAATGAACGGCACATACAAACAGGCCAATAACACCAGGTCTCCCTGAAGGCCAAAACCATCAGGTCTCACAGAGGTTCATGTCTCCAATGATAGATATTTCTATCTCCAGGTCTAAAAATGACTGTTTACAAAGTGGTCTTATGTTGATGAAGTTGTGCTAGTCTGCCTGCCAAATGCTGCCGGTCATTCCTAAGTTAGGTGGAATGAATTTACAATAAATCGGCTTAATATTCAACAGACATGAACTTTGTTTTCGTTGTATCCTGTCTCATTTAAAGAGGCTGTTAAGACTTCGAGAAATCTCAGAAGCCGGACCTTGGAATCTATTATTGTATAGGTTTTATGAAGACCATCCCCTGTGTCTGAGACGACTTCGCGTTACAACATCTTAAAGATCATGCGCACAAGCCCTGTCGTCTTGAAGACCGCAAATTACATAATATGGTCTCAAAATATTTGCACGTATTTGTGTTACAGATAGATTATCTAATGTATGTAGCATCATTTGGCTAGTGATTATATTTTCTCGCTTTCATTCTTTGGAGATAAAAGGAAGCCTCTCCAAAAATCGTTCGGTTTTTCGTCGAGAAATCTGTACTTTGTTCTCGATATCGAGATGTTCAATGGTGAGGGCGAATGAAGAATTTTTTCCAGAAAACTCGAAAGATTCGAGAAGTCGGTTTTCTTTCGTTATTTCGATCGGTTTTCATTCGAGAGAAACTTCTCGAATGAAAAACGATATCGAAAATCAGTCAAGAAACCTTCGACAATTTACCCAGTGGAGAAAAAAAACGATTGAAAACCGATGAAGGTAGTGCCGCTATTGACTTCGACTAGCCTGGTACCAGAACTTACTGTCACATTGCTTGCCTATACATGTAAGCTAGGGAACCAGGCTCCCACTCGGAAACCTGGGTCAGCCTCGGGATTATCTTTGTCAAGTTTAGCGTGAACGATTAGCAGTAAAGTTTATAATTATTGTGTCCCAACAGCCAAGTTGCGTTTGTATGTCAAATTCTTGAAATAGTGGTGTAGGAAGGAGTCAGTGAGGTAATTCAGTT